>JAGGAR010016160.1:0-16813 GCA_017657315.1 Termitomyces sp. K1Ag
CCACAGCCAGGGCCCAGCGTGGTTGACACACGAACTACCTGTGGTTACGTCCGCTGAGTGCTGAACCTGATGCGAATGGCAAAAAAAAAGTATTCGTGAACTCGTCGTTCTCACCAGTCCTCGAAAATTTTCATGATTACATCAACACATATACTTACTGATCATCATTTGCAACGCAGCCTTGTCCCACCATCTCACTGGTGCCTATATGATTGTAAGAAACGTCCAATGTTACGGTGTGCCTAGATCTTGTCTCCTAACAATCGCATTTGACGCTGCAGAGGTGTTGGACACGTCTAGAAATTCTTCATCAATACACTGGCATATAGTCCCACCATCAAATTCCTATTTTCTTCGACTTTAAAAATATACATACTTATACTTAGCTCATAACTTTCTCCGAGTCCTGAGAACGCCCCTCAGATCCCCGTACGTTGATATTGTAATGTTTGCATTTACGGCATTGCTTGATACGCTAATTGATGCCCCACGTACTTGACAGACTTGACAGAACGTCTAATGTCAGTGCGTCTTGATCGCGTCTCCTGACAATCACATTCGAAGCTGATGAGGCGCTGGACATCTAAAATTCAAGAACCACATTTTTGCGAAAGCAGTTACGATCAGCAGTCGCCTTTTTCTGGAAAGCCCCTACGGAATTGCTCATACTGTTTCAGGAGAAGTTACATCTTCGGATCCCTCCGAAGCTAGATCGCTTCTAACGCTGGAGGTCGTAATTTTTAAGTGGCTAATCATTGCTGTATGATCATTTCCCGCTCTCACATGTTGCTCTCTATCATTATTTTACTTTTTGTACAGACTGGTTTTTCTTTTGGTGCTCTCCATGAGACCATCGACAGCTTACCGACATCCCATTACGACTTCATTGTTGTCGGAGGTGAGATACTTCAACCGCATCTCAAATAGCTCTGGATGACTCTATTCTATACAGGAGGTACCGCGGGGAATGTCGTTGCTAGTCGTTTATCCGAGAACCCAAAGTGGACAGTTCTTGTTATTGAAAAGGGTCCCTCGTAGGTATCTTATTCTCTGCCAGACCCCGACTTATGATGCTTCGACTGCAAAGAAATCAAGGAATTGTCGAACCCAGTGTCCCCTTTTTTGCAGGTTCTCTGATAGGATCACCGTATGACTATAATTATACAACGATGCCCCAGAACAGTCTTAATGGCCGTGTTCTTGCCTATACCAGAGGACATATTCTTGGGGGGTGCAGTTCGATCAGTGAGTCATTAATGGCATCCTCGTCTATGTGGATTGACTTTTTTGAAGATGATATGTACTACACGCGTGGTCCCGCCTCCGATTTTGATCGCTATGCACACGAGACTGGTGACCCCGGTTGGTCATGGAACAATATACAGTCTTATATCAGAAAGGTTGGTCAATTGACCTCGGGCTCTGATGCTATTCACCCCAGTGCTGTAGAACGAGATCTGGACAACACCAGCAGACAATCATAATACTACTGGTGAATTCATTCCATCACTGCATGGGTTGCATGGCAAGAACGCCGTCAGCCTTGCCGGATATCCGCGAAATTTCAGCTCCAGGATCATACAAACAACCCAAGAGCTACCAAACGAATTTCCGTACAATGAGGACATGAATTCGGGGAACCCCCTTGGAGTCGGTATGATGTTCTCTCATCGTTGACAAATATGTATCTCATACTGGTATGTGCCCAGGGTGGCTTCAAGCGACGATCAAGAAGGGTAATAGAAGCAGTTCAGCTACCTCGTACCTGTCACAGCACATTTTGAAGAGGCCTAATCTCCATGTTGTCGTCAACACACAGGTCACTCGCATCCTCAAGACAGATGTTGTGAAGGACAAACATGGTAAGGACACGCCCGTTTTGCAAGGTGTTGAGGTTGCCCAGAACTCTACTTGTGCGTGAGCTTGCCATTCATACCTTGTTCTTGGTTGATCACCTAATTATGATTCACCTCTCAGCTGCTCGAACACGGTTTTTCGCCTCTAAAGAGGTCGTCATTTCATCAGGAACCATTGGAACGCCACAGATCTTACTGAACTCTGGCATTGGAGATGCTTCTGAGCTCCATGCGCTTGGGATTAAGTCGGTTATTAATCTTCCTGGCGTGGGGAAAAACTTCACAGATATGCCCGCTCTTCCCAATACATGGCGTATCAACTCCAGCGACACTTTTGACGAGTATGTCCTTGTTAGCTGCATATGTAGTATCCAGTCTGAGCTTTCCTCCAGCATTCAAAGAAATTCTACCCTCAGAGAACAATATCTGGATCAGTGGGCGATTAATGGGACGGGACCACTTGTCCTGACAACTGCCTCGCATCTCATCTATTCTCGTGTGCCAAGCAACTCGACAATTTTCCAGAATACGACCGATTCTTCATCTGGAGAACATGCACCACACTATGAGATCTTCACTGTGGTTGGTACCCTTAAAAGCTTCACTTGGGACTCGTAAGAATTTAATCACTCGCAGAACGGTGCTTTCGGTGTGACACCACCTGAGGGCTACTACATCAGCCTGGTCTCCATAGTGGTTAACCCCACGAGCCGTACGTCGCATTGGAACCACCTTGATTTACATGTCTCATTCTGTACCTATAGGCGGAAGTATTGTACTCAAATCAGCCGATCCTTTTGAACAGCCTCTCATAGATCCAGGGACGCTTGACTCCGAGTTTGATAGGTTCGCTCTCAGAGAAGCGGTGAAAGCTTCTTCGCGCTTCCTAGCTGCACCAGCATGGAAAGACTATGTTATTGAACCCGTCGGAGGCCTTGCAAACGTTACAAACGATGAAGACCTCGATAATTACATTCTTAACTCGACCGTGCTTGCCTTGCATGGAGTAGGAACCGCTGCAATGTCCGCAAAGAATGCATCACATGGTGTCGTAGACCCAGACCTGTGTCTCAAGAATACGATAGGACTTCGGGTAGTCGATGCATCTGTGCTTGTGAGTATATCCCTTTCTTATGCTGATCAACTTATTGACCCGCTCGGAAGCCACATATGCCTGCAGCGCACGTTCAAGTTCCCATTTACATCGTCGCAGAAAGAGCTTCAGAATTAATTAAGGACTCCTGGTAAAGAGAATGTTTTACCGATGGATTTGTATAATTTGATATACGTTGTGTGGTGGCATCACTGAGCTTTTGTGCTTCAGCCCCAAACTATAACGGCATGCGTAGTACTATCGCTCGTCATGTTCACATTAAGTAGTGTTACTTTTTGGAAAATTTAATCAGGGCTTGTTTTATTTATTCGGACACATGCTTCCGATGCCATGAGCTGGGCGCTTGAATGGTAGGTCGGACCTACCCAGGACTCTGTTTGAAAGGAGAAGTAAGCTTGTCGTTCGTACAGTTGATGATCCGAACCGGTCCGGCAAAAACTGATGCATACAACGAACTACATATCCGTGGATATTTCTTTGCTCATTTTTCAAACGTCGACAATTCATGCTTACTCTCAGTCTTTATCCCATCCCCTGCTCTCCTTCTCGATAAGGTCCTTTGCACCACCTAAGACCATCTCCTCCAACGAACGCCATTTTCCACCGAGCAACTTCGCTCCGAGAGAAGTATCGAAACGAATGACCTCCGCTCCGGGGAAGGCCATCGCGGGCGCATTCGGATCCGCAGGTGGTACTTTTCGCTCTGGATACGCCTTCCGAAGTATGTCAGCGACTGCAGCATAGGAACTCTTGACGCCAAGGGCGATGATCCTCTGATTGTCAGCTTCGGGGGATGTGAGCGATGCAACAAAAAGGTCGGCGACGTCGTAGACGTGGACGAAGAGTGTGATCTCAGCTGTCGGTGCACCTTCTTTGCGAGGTGGATCGGCAATGTAGTCGTACAACCAACCAAGGGAGACATCCTGTCGAGGCGGGCTAGTGATGGCTTTGTGGATAGGCCCAAGTGTCACAGCAGGGAGTAGGACGGTCAAGGAAAAGTCGACCTATACACACTGTGTAAGTCAAATGAAAGCATCGCTAATAGTACAAAGCTCAACTCGCCTGTTGGTCCTTGACAAACTTCCAGGCGGCTTTCTCTGCGACAAGTTTCGAACCGACGTAGATATGGAAGCCGATGAAAGGATCATCAGGGTTATTAACGAGCTGCTCGGTGTGGACGTTCCAGTCGTCAGCAGTGATGACCTCCTTAGCTGGATCCTTGGCGGTCATTACAACACTGCCGATTGAACCTGCGAACAACACTTTCTTGATCCCTTTCTCCTTTTTGACCGACTCCAGAAGACTGAGTGTCCCATCGACTGCAGGAACGAATTGCTCTTCGGGCCGCTTCGCGTCCATCGTCACCGGAGACGCGATGTGGACGACAGCAGATGCACCTTTAATGGCATCTGCGAAAGCTCCTGGCGCAATGATGTCGGGAACCTCTGCGACCTCGAAATTGGCGCCGAACGACACAAATTCCTTCTTGACGTATGCAGCAGAGTGCAGCGAGCGGACAGTTCCCCTGACTTTGTAGCCTTTTTGCAAAAGGCGGAGAGCGGTGGTGCTGGCCAGATGGCCATTAACTCCTGTGACTATAACAAGTGATCCTGGCTCGACAGACGGCATGGTTTCTGTGGGTGCTGATCAGCCCTTAGTTGAGTTCTTTAAATGTATGCCATCAGGTCACTCCGACAAACTTCGTAAGCAAGATTGAGACGATAATCTAGAAGTCAGCTGTGCTTTCTCAGCCTAATGTGTGCGATCGAAAGTTCGAAGATACCGGGGAAATGATACAGTAAGTCCTATTTCGGTAGGACCACTTCTGATAGCTCTTGATGGGATGATTGTGCAGATGGTACTTTGATACTGGCCATCATCTCGGACTCGGAAATGAAGAACTTCGCAACAAGTACTTATATGTATGGTCGGTCGAGTCGAGATACTGTTATAATATTTGTTGTCAGAAGTCATATCTTTCTGGGGAAAAATCTTTTTCTGACTCGAGACCTCTTCAGCATCATTACAACCGACTGCTTTTGCCTGTACGATCGAGACGGAATTGATCGGACCTTCACTACTTCTGCCATAGGACTTAGAAAAAAGTCTTGGATTCTCGTGAGAATATGTATCATTATTTTTGACCAAGTATGATCATCAAGAGACTCCACTTTCTTTCCCTCGACTCGCAGCCCAGGACGATGCGACGGTCTCCATATGCGTTTTCATTTCTTCCCTTGGAGTGTCATCCTGACAATTGCCTCCGCCCCGACCCGGACAGGAGAGCCAGGTTGTGACGAGCTTCTTTAAAGAATCTTCGTGTATATCTGATCATCATTCTCCTCATCTTGTGCCCATCATTGTGATCCAACCGCTCAACCTTTGTGCTATTCTGATCCCACACCTCTTGGGAACGTCCGAGACGATCGATGCTTTGTTGCTCGAGGGCGTATTGACATTGAGGTATGTCATTGCGTTCATCTGGGAGAGTATGGACTAATTTGTCTATTAGATTCGTAAGAAAGGACATCCTTGATGTTTTTCGGCGGCGACAGGTCTTGGCTAGGAAAACGCCTTGCGGTCGACTTGCTTTGGATCGGCATCGCTTCTTAATTATTGTGAGCATTGAAAATCGCACACCGGGATCCTACCTTGAAGCGGACTCATCTAAAGAGATTGAATTGTATTTGCTTTAATGCCTTGGAATTTGTCACGCTAGTATCACTCAGTGTAAGTATCTGCGGAAACCCAGATGAAACTGCCATCCACCGAAAAATTCCCTTCGTCAACGGAAGTTGATTTTCACATCGAATCGTTTCTCCATCAGCGCTCAGGACGGAGTCGAAAATTCGACGTGGGCTTTGTGCATCGTTTTGATACACCTGCAGGAAGAAAGTTGTTCACTATGCCACGAAGCTTCATTGATACTTGGAAAACATCGGATATGATGTGAGATTACAGATTTAGCCCATGAGAACAATCTTGTTTTGATGCCACCATCATTACCTATCATTACCTTGGTCAATTTCCTCCTCTGTACATTCTTTTACTCGGCGCCCAGCGCCATCTGATACGTCAGGACATCGATGCCAGCAGTCAAAGCACAGCAAATGTCTTCTCCTTTAGGTTGAGGAAGTCAGTGAGGTATGTTGGAATCGATTAAGTACTTGTGTTCTTCTGATTTAACTTTAAACATCGAAGATTCTTCCTGGAGAACCTATCTAGTGCTTACCAACTGAGTCAGATTGATCATTAATGCGTGGACCTCGCTGGTTATCTACTACCTACCTACATTAGGGGGCCGCAAATTTAAATGGAAGTCCGACTTTGATTGATTGATGGCCCGGTCGCAGGCACTACTTCCGAATGTACTGTTCCGTAGCAACAAAAGAGGGATGGATTGTTGGCGCCTATACTGTTCTGTGCCTGAGTTCGTCTCTGGTCGATGCTCTATATAAGTACCCGCAATTACCAAGTCAATGACGCTTCCTCGAACTCTCACCATGCTTTCCCGGAAGAGCCTCATAATTGCAGGACTGATAACTTTCCACGTCCTGCCTATCGTCGAGGCCGTGGAGGTCTCCCCCGACGTTTTCTCGAAAGACCATTTTGACTTCGTCATTGTGGGTGGTGGGTCAGCGGGTCTAGCTTTGGCCACTAGGTTCGTCATCTGCATCCCTACTGACGATATCTAATAATCCACGATCGATAGACTCTCAGACGATCCAAAAGTGAACGTGGGCGTCATTGAGGCCGGAGTCGTTCGGCTCGATAATAAGATATTAATACCTGGTACGTTCTTGAATGACCCAGGTACACTGTTACGCTGAAATTTAATGGATAGGCATGTTCGGCGCGACTCTAGGGGGTGAATCCGTTTGACCATTTTTTGTCCAATTACTGAGTCTGAAAAGATCCTGATTACGACTGGAATTTTGCGACTGTACCACAGAGTCGTCTTGGTGGGCGCCAGCTTCCAGTCCACCGTGGTAAATTACTTGGAGGAACTTCCGGACTAAATGGCATGGTCCATTCCCGGGCATCTACAGCGGAATATAATGGTGAAATTGATTTATGGAATTTGCAAGGAATCTGTGTATACTAACACCTTTGTTTAAGGTTTCCAAACTCTTGGTAATCCTGGATGGAATTTTACAGTCTGGCAAGACAATATGAAAAAGTCGGAGAATTGGACGGCTCCAAGTCCTATCATACAGGAAAAGTTTTTTGCGAATGACGATCCGGAAAACCATGGAACTAGAGGACCTGTGAAGGATGGTGCCTATCCATTTTACGCCGATGTTGTCACCCCTTTCTTTCAAGCTGCCCAGAATCTCAACATCTCGATCAATAAAGCGATGGTAATTTCATCCATTGATACTTGTCTGACCAAAATGTTCACGGAGCTGTCCAGTCATCCGGAAATTCGAGAGGAATTTGGACTCTCAATGGAAGTATTGATCCAAAGAATGTATCGAGAAGTTTCAGTTACAACGTTAGAGCGCACCCAGCCCCTTCTCTTTCAGGAGTGAGCTGACAAGTCATCTCAGGGCTACTATGTGCCTAATGCACATCGCGCCAATCTGGTCGTTGTAACAGGAGCACAGGTCACCAAAATCTTGACAACGAACAAGCAAGGACTGGTTTCAGCGACTCAGGTTGAATACACCTCAGGGAATAAAACATATACCGTGAAGGTTGGCAGGGAAGTCATCGTATCCGCTGGTAAGTTCTCAACACATTGTGATGATGTCCGCGGTTCAACTCTTTCATCTCGATAGGTACCATACAGACTCCTCAGATCCTCGAGCTGTCAGGTGAGCCTTTGTTGTGTAGTGTCATATATATTTTGATAACCAAAATGAAGGGATTGGAAATAAAACACTTCTCTCCGCCCTTTCAATACCCGTCGCAGTAGATCTGCCTGGTGTCGGTGAAAACCATCATGTAGGATTTTCCCGTGCCAAGTTTATGGCCTGGTATACTGATGCCGTGCTGCCTGGTCTAGGATCATTTTGGAGTTTCTCTGTCTTTTGAATCGTTGGATAGCTTTATTACACCGGACAAGGCTCAGAATGATCCCGACTTCGCTGCACAACAGCTTCAAGAATATATTCAGAATCGGACAGGAATATACAGTGCTACTTCGGCGACAACGCTTGCCTTCCTACCTATGCAGGACTTTGTGCCTGCCGCGACGTCAAAAAGCCTTCTAAACGATCTTGACGCTGCTCTCCCCCAGCAGCCAAGCCATCTCAAGAACCAGTTCAAATTGCAGCGGAAGTGGCTTGATGACCCGACAGTTCCGCAAGTCGAATTTGTTTTATTCTCAAGTAAGGGTTCTGGACACCTGCGATCCATAGAAAGGTTCTGATCATGTATTATGATTTCAGCCTTGTCTGGGGGCGTTCCTCAGCCTGGGAAGAGTTACTACACAATTGCCCTCTTCCTGCAACACCTGTGGAGCCGGGGAAGTGTATGAAGTTCTTTTTTTACTTTGTAGAGTGTTCTCAAGATCACTATTAGGTCCACATCACAACTACGAATCCACTCACGCCGCCCAGTATTGATGGGCAATACCTGAACTCTGCCGGTGATTTTGGTCCGTACATCTTCCCTATTGAGAAGACTCTGCCTTATGCATACGGATAGACATGAAACTGTTAATAGAGGCAGTGAAATGGGCCCAGAAACTCTCACAGACAGAACCCTTGAAGAACGCAACCACTGCTGTTCTTAACCCGGCGCTCAACGCCACGGATGCCCAGCTAAGAGATTTCATCATTTCCTCTGGAAACACGGAGTGGCACTTCGCAGGTCGGCACCTGTTCTCTCATTTGACTCGATATTTTTCAAAGTTGGTTATCGATACTAGGAACTGCCTCAATGTTACCGCGCGATCAGAACGGTGTTGTTGATTCGCAATTGAAGGTCTATGGGACTTCAAATATCAGAGTGGTAGATGCGAGCATACTCCCTGTGGTGAGTGTTTGTCCCGAAGTCGTGATTCAGTGCTCAGCTTTCATCCGTTTGATCAGCACGTTGCCACACACCCTACCTTGACTCTCTACGGGTGAGACGAAGCATCTCCTCAGGTTGATGAGCGTTTACTGATTCCTTCTGCAGGATTATTGAGAAAACTGCTGAAGCACTACGATTAGGTATATGGCAGTGATATAGTACTTGGGATTCGTTCTCAAATCACCATCCATCTTGACCCATCTTTGTGTCTACGCTAATGCGATACTTCTAAGTACGTGCTTACTATAACTTGAGAAATGCATACCATTGTCAAAAATTTTCGAATCATGAGGTTCATTGATAGGGTTCACATATAATCTAGTACAGAAGTGATCAATTCTCCGTTGTCATCGATTGAGCGATTATCTATATCGATTCAACACCAAGAGGTAATCACCGGGACTTGCGGATGTGATGGAGTCCGCTAATTTTCTTCTACCCAAGGTTATTCTAATAATATACTTAAGAAGACTCTCGGCTGGTTCAAGTTGAAATAGAATATGTACACGAATTTCATGACTCATGAGATTGAAACCCCAAGGTGTTGGATATAATACTGGGTTGGATTATGTAGTTGCTGGAGCTCTTCAATAAAATGATTGTCCAAATAGTGTTGAACAACTTGGGACAAGGCGTATACGGGATCATGGCCAACTTGAAGGGTACTCTGAAGATGTTAGTAATTGTTTTGGTGACACAATGACAGAACAGTGGTGCAGTACTATCTTGGTTGCATGGGAGGTTTGTTCTATGAGACTTGTCATATACTGCGCGTGATGGTCATAAGTAAGTGAGGGAAAGTTCATATTTTTTGAATCTGATGTCTAAAGGATAACAGTGTGTGTGCGCAACTTCCATTTTGGTTGCTTCGAGGGTTCTGTTCATCAATGCATCAATCACCAGTGCTTCCATACTTGTTCTACTTGACCTAGAGATCATCATGCTACTTCGATGAGTTTGATTTCTGGGCGCTGAGCCCGGAAACTCGGCTGCAAAATTTAGCCATAATATTAAGTAGTGCTCTCACACCGCTTTCATCATTGACGTTCCCCATGTCTACCAAGGGGTTTGGTGTCTCTCCTCTAAGGGCGTATGCCCTCCTCCTGCTATTCTCCACGGCCCAGCTACTGGATATCGTGAGCGTTACGGCTCCTGTCATCGCTTTACCCGGGATTGCAAGTGACCTGAAGCTTGCCGCTGCTGAGAGCCAATGGGTCGTTAATGCGTACACACTCACGTTTGGTGCCTTCCTTCTAACGGTAAGAATGGAATATCTTTTTGAATTGTGAGACGATACATTGCATACTAGGGAGGACGATTTAGTGCCGTGTATGGCCCCAAAGCACTGTTCATTACTGGATTTACGGCGGTCGGGCTGGGATCTATCATCAATGGTTTTGCTGTCAATGGACCCATGCTGTTCGTGATTCGAGCCCTGCAAGGAATTGGTAGGTACTTCATGTATTTACCTCTAAAAAACTAAGGTCTGAACCTGCGTTTTTTTCTGTCAACGTAGGCGCAGCGATTACCATTCCATCAGCCATGACGATGATTGTTCTTCTATTCCCAGACAGGCGAGAGCAGGATAAAGCATTGGGACTGTTTGTTGCTCTCAAGCATGCGTTCTTGCAATTTTCTGACAGACAAATCATAGATTCGCAGGTTTCGGTGGCATAGGAAACATGGGTGGTCTTGTGATGTGAATGATTCTCCAGCAGTTCTGTGCGATCAGCAGGTCATCTCATTCCTCCCGTAGTGGCGGTGTCATCTCAGAAAAGATAGGGTGGCAATGGACGTTTTGGATCATGGCGATGGTCATTCTCCCTATGTCCGTCGTGATATTTTTCCTATCCCCAAGCCCCTCCAATACGCGAACCGCAAAAGATGTCTACAAGAATATGGACTGGTTAGGGCTTTTCCTCATAACGAGTGAACCTCACCTTTGGCTTCGCGTGTATGTACTCGAGCTGATTGGTTCCTTGTAGCCTGTATTTTACTCTTCGTGTTCTCAGTTACCGAGGGAAACATCAAAGGCTGGCAATCGAAGGAAGTATTGCCTCCTCTGATCATCTCGATCCTCCTACTTCCCTTGTTTGGCTATACGGAAACTAAGGCAAAGGAACCGCTCATCCCTTCGTGGATCTGGACGCTTCCAACGTTTACTCCACTGTTTTTCATTGTCTTGAGGTCTGAAACCTGCTCGCTCTTGGTTAGAATGAGAGCTGATGATCAATTTCAGTGAGTACGCATACATGAATATCGTCGTATTTCAGATGTCGGAAGTGTTTGAGCAAGTGTGGAAAGTGTCCCCTATCAATGCTGCAGTCAGAATGTGAGCATCCCAAAGCCGTCTCATACGCATTCAACTTACCATTCAATAGCATTCCATTCGGCCTCACCGGTCTAATCACGACATTCGTTGTGGGTTCCATGGCACTTTTCCTCAATCCACGTTGGATTCTTTGTGGTGGCCAGCTACTTGTCCTAGGAGGAGGTGTGTTGTTCGCTTATGCTAAGACTCAGGACAAGTACTGGCCCATCGTCTTCCCCGCGTTTATCATAGCGGCTGCTGGCATAGCAAGTGGGTTCGTTTCGGCCAAGTATGTTTTTCCTTTCATTGGGACAAGAAAGACTAGTCATTGTTGACCTTTGAAAAGTATTGCAATGCTGCGAGCACCGCTGTACAAGGCCGGAGTCAACCTCCTCGAGAGCACTGCACTCGTTGGAGCAATCTTCAACGCCAACCTGCAGATTGGCTCATCGGTTGGTCTAGCCATTGTTACAGCCATCACGACGAAGGAGAACCACGGTGACCCGAGCGATTTTGCGGGATACAGGGCTGGATGGTGGTTCGTTGTTGCATTAGCTGCATTTGAGTCACTGCTTGCGCTAATCTCTCTGCGTGGTAAACATGTTCCAGCGGAACAGGCAAATGGGAAAGGAAAGGAGTCTGTAGAGCGTGAAAAGGAGTCCTCTGCGACACCATAATGAGTTAGTTACCCTTGTATGCTATTCCAACACACCGAACTCGAAGCTTTGAAGCTTCAATGATGTTGATGAAGTTGGATGAAGAACGGTCGCTGACTCCCAGGCACCACCGTATTACATAAATTCTATGGACTGCAAGCACAATCAGAGGTGCTTGAGCGCTTGAGCACTGACCTTGAAACTTGAAGCGGCACGGCGGATGCTACTCTCACTTCTCTGTGTCGCGTA
The DNA here is from genome assembly GCA_017657315.1 of Termitomyces sp. K1Ag. Taxonomy (NCBI): domain Eukaryota; kingdom Fungi; phylum Basidiomycota; class Agaricomycetes; order Agaricales; family Lyophyllaceae; genus Termitomyces; species Termitomyces sp. K1Ag. The sequence continues at coordinate 12,208 of JAGGAR010016160.1, forward strand.
AGCACGTCTTGACAATGTCGGAAGGGCTTGCAAGGCAGTGGGTGCAAACTTCCAGGGAGCTTTTTTGGCTATGTATTAGTTCCTCTGCTGGCACTTGGTGAGACTACTCTCAATTCCTTGTCCAACCTGACGCTTTAATTCTCAGTTTTCTTAAATCTACTCTGTGATTCCCTTTATATCCACCTACACGAAGCTTGAGCTGCGCGCTCGAGAGAAAGCTGAGCGAGCCCCCTCGCATCTCCGCCTCCTCGTCTCCGTTTTCAAACCTCTGGCCCACAATCACTCCACGAGAGCGTCCAAATGCCTTCTTTGAGCCCTCTTTCACATTCTAATCATTTCACTCCCTCATGATTCGCTCGCCTGCTGCGTCACGGGCTTCGTCGTGACTAATCCAGGGGACCAGGAGAGAGCACAAATGTCCTTCCCTTCCCTCCATCCGCACCAATGAAGCATTTGAAATGTTGAAACAGCTCTCAAATGCTGGACACCTCTACCTTTACCATGCTCGGTTTTCAGCAGCCCTCTGTCCAGCAAAACGTTGAGGCAAAATTGTCTTTTGTTTCGGGCACTCTTCCCGTACGTTGACACCCTCTTGATTTTCTATTTGTGCTGTGAAACTAATTTTTTATTTTCAGAAACGTCTACTCATTGTGCCTATACCCGCTTTGTACGACCTGATCGCGCGTGGCCTCGTTCCTTGCCTGTGTCATCTTCGGCCGAGGCCATTGCGTACTCCGAACTGTCTCGCCATCGGTGCACAATAGCCATAATTGGAATACCTACACCTACATGCATGTAGTATCTACCTCAATGAAGTAGTTTATGTCCAAATGGCCCGATTTTAGATCTGCCTTGCCGACCTTCATAGGGGTTAAAAGCAGTGGGATGCAAACGAGGAGATCATGTCGATTTCTTTTTCTTGCGCTTGCGCTCTACAGCGGATGTCTTCCGTTTTCGTTTGGGTTTCGACGTCTTGATCGCCTCCATCGCGGGATTTCCTTCATATCCAACCTCCTCGTCAACCTCCCTTGGCTTCCTTGTCTTTTTCGATGCTCTCTTTGTCGTCTTCTTGCTTTGAGCCAAACGGCTACTATCAACTTCTGCGGGCAATGAAATAGCTACAGTTTTCCTTTTAGGTTTCGAGGTCGACGGCTTGCCGTTGCGTGTCTCGGAGACCTCCGTCGTCAGATTTTCTTCATCCATCGCCTCCTCGTTGATCTCCCTAGCCTTCCCTTTGTTTTTCGATGCCTGTGGTCCTGTGGCCTGGACATCTCCATCTTCCTTGGGCATGCGAGAAAGAATGAAGTCAAACAACTCCGTTATCTTGTCATAGGGCTTGTCGTTAAAGAGTGCCTCATCCCAATGCAAGGGGATACCATCCACTGTGACAGGCTCAGTAGCTTCAATTTCCGCGTAGGCCTTGTGAATATGAAGTCCAAAAGCGGTGGCGTGAAGCAGATACGTGAAATCCCCATAGGTGGTGGAGAGCATATCGAAGAAGTCGAGAATAGCTTGAGAACTCACAATAATGCCGGACCGGGCTGAGCTTCCATTTATGGGGCAAGCAAAAAGATTGTACCTGCTATTTTCCAGTTCGGTTGTGACTGGAGGTGAGTCTGACTCGACCAGGTCTACTGGTAGATGGTAGTGTAGATACCACAGGTAGACCCAATACACCGACTCCAGGTCGTGATAGTAGTTGAATCTGAAAGCCAAGCCTTTGAGGCGCTTCCTGTTCTTGACACCGGATTGTTGATCCTCCAAGAAGTCGTCGAGCTCGTTGTGAATCTGAACTGAATAAATAGTTTTGAGACTGGTACTCGACAGCCATGAATGCCGGGGTTCCCTTTCAAAGGATGAGCATAGATTACTGATGGCATGGAGTAAGAAAACAGACTATTCGAGGGCCATGCCCAGATAGTTCGGTGAAGCGTCTTGCGTATTCAAGATCGGATATTTTGCCTTTTCCAGTGGCAGCGTGCCAAAGACAATTTCCACCGCTAACATCGCGGTGCACAAATCCAGCGAGTCGCATATACCGCAGCGCTAAAGTCTTCGATGAGCCCCGATTATAGTCGGAGAAGAATCAATACCACTTCACCTTTGACAATATCTTTCAGGGTGCAGATCAGTGTTTTATAGTCGGTGATATCATCCGAGGTGCAGAGCTCCTTGAACACTGTTAGGGCATGGAAGCGCACATACATGTGAGCTTGGATGTCACAGGTACAGGTCGACTTGCATGGGCCACCCGGGAATACATCGCAAAAAGCTTTGACAGCATCTGGGGGAGGCATAAAGCTGGTGTCCCGAACACCTTCAAACTCGACAGGCCAGTCATGTTTGATGTTAAGGAAATAAGGCTGTGCATCTTTTGCGTGATCTGTCCCCTCGTTCTGGTCAACCTTCCGGAGGTTGTCGAAGATGTCAGAAAGAATTTCTCGCTGCAGTTTAGTGTCGGACCGCAACCAGCAATCTTTCAGTACATGATAATCTTCGCTGAGTTTCTGGGTGCTGTCATCAGTCCTAATTATCTCTCGGACACGCCAAACACGGGTAGCTCGAGAGATTGTGTACGCCACATCTTGATATATTGGAGGTCCCTCTGTGACATAGGAGGACCCCTCGACTGTGTATACATAAGAGATATCTTTGTCTTTGGATCCGCTTCCACGTCGGCGTTGAACGGTTGGATCGTACCCGAGCTGTGCTGGCAAGGCGAATGAAACGTAGAGTAAGAAATGAATCAGCAAATCAGGTTCCTGCAAGTGCAAGGTGATTAAACCAGAGAAGATGAAACAAAGTCGAAAGAATCGTACTTTTTGGATGTTAAATGATTGAGAACGACAGATATGGCTTCTGCCATAGTGCCAGAATCGCATCGAGTAATCATCGATGGTAAAGCCGTGAACCCAACGTCTACATGGATCATTAGACATGATATGGGTGGCCCTACGGTCAAGTTTTGATTGAATCTGAGTCAACGTGAGCCAGGTGTCCCTTGTAACGAATAACAACAGAGCGCATACACCCTCAGCTTCTATTGGTGCATTCCTGAGTTCCACTTCACCAATGATTGCGGCTTCTGATGTGTGTGGATCCACGGGTTCAGATGAGACAGAACGTTGCACAGAAGAGTGTGTTGCCATACGGAATGATCGAGTAGTCTGGTTTTCTGTAGAGCGATCGGTGTCCCCAGGTATTGGGAAGGCAGAGACTTCCGATGTCACGCCTTCAGAAGAGGCCGTTCGTTGACCGGCTGACCGAGGCTAGATAATTCTTTCGTTTGAGCGATCGATTTGTCGCAATAGCCGCCTTACAAACGGCATCTGCAATAGTGACAAGAGCCCTGGTGTATGTATTGTCTGTTTTTTTAATATTGGCCCTGCGCGCGTTAACAAAGCTTGTCCAGCCTAATTTCTCCGTCAAAGTTTTGTTCGCTAAGAGTTCAGCTTTGATAGATCGAAGGAATAGGTTGGCTTTCAGAGTGCCGTATTCTTGGGGGCCACGCCTCGCTAGAGCATTCGATGAGGTTCCATCGTTCCATATCTTGCCGAGCCTTTTTGTGCGACCGTGATACCGTCCGATTAAGCCCAATGTGAGCGTGAGCCAGAGGTCATGAGCAAGCCTTTCATGGCATCTCTTGGAGTGGCATAATTTGAGTAGAGTCCGAAGCGAGAAGTTATAGCTAAAATAAGCGCGCGCTTAGGCGTCCACAAGTAGTGATGGCATCACTCGTCCGGAATGTCCCTGGACCTCTGAAGTCATATCAAGGTCTTGTTTTAGGAGATTATCACATCCTTGCCGCCACATTCACCAGCAATGCTCACAGTCACCTTTGTAAGCCCTTCCCTTTCTTCAGCTCCCACATCGATCACCTCCTCCGCAGATCCGCCATGGCGAGTCTGAAGACAACACGGTTCGCCCCTCTTTATGTAATCTTCCTCTCGTTCACATTGAATAACAAACCTCACAGAAAAGCGTCTGGGCAGGCTGGAGAGACGCCCCGCTCTCGCCACTCGGCAAACTCCAAGCCTCCGCCCTTGCCCGCTTCTTCCAACAATCCCAAACCCACTTCCATCACATCTACGCTTCCCCGCTCCTCCGCGCGCACGCAACAGCAAAAGCCATCCACGACCTCCAGTCACACAATCCTCCCTTCACTGTCCTCCCTAGTCTCCGCGAGCAGCACTTTGGAGCTGCAGAAGGCAATCCGTGGGCGCATGACGTTGCGCCGGGCGAGACGAGGGAGAGTATGATTGCTAAGGGGGTGTACCCCGTCCCCTTCTCGCGCAGCGATAAGTTTGAGGGCGGGGAGAGTTTAGACGACCTCGCCGCGCGTGCGGAGGACGCGGTGAGGGAGTGCGTGCTTCCACATGTGGATGAGGGTGGGGAGAAGGATGTGCATGTAGCGGTGGCGGGCCATGGGCTGTGTGTCAGTGAAATCGTAAGGGCGGTGTTGAGGCTTGACCCTGAGGCGGACCATGAGGAGAGTTACACGGGGTTGTTGAATACGGCGTGGACGAGGATCACGGTTAAGCCTAGGGTGTGTGTTTATTACTCGAATTGGTTCTTTTGTCATTCGCTAATGCACCTGTGTGTAGGA
>JAGGAR010016161.1:0-16712 GCA_017657315.1 Termitomyces sp. K1Ag
GCGCTATATATACATGTATGTAGTGGAGCCTGGAAGTTCCCGACTGATGGCATCTTGGAGAATCTTGGAGCTATGTATGCTAGCGTGACGAAATCTACACTAACAAAGCAATTGCTCCAATGTTCTTCCCATACTAGCTCCAAGGCAGTGGAGCAGTATATCGGGCGCTAGGTCACGTGATAGCGCTTTTCGGCCTCTTGTAAGTAATAAATCATAGAAAAATCGTAGAAAATCCAGAAAAATTCGGTAAAAGTCAGGAAAAATCAGGAAAAATCGGCGAAAAATTCTGCAGCTAGCCTCAGTTGAGGCTCATCATCATCGACATCAAGGATATTGAAATTGTCAATTTGTTTGAGCCATAAGGGTTTCAAGCATATTTGACTGGCACAGGAATCAGCATCTTCAGGGTCGGCGAGCAAGATGATGTCTTGTATGTTGAACAATGCTGTATCGCCATATTGACCAGTGTATATGGCTACTGTGAAAGTAGTTGCAACAGCTGTCCAGTTGGGTACTTCTTGATACGTGTGAAGCAGAGATTGATATTTTTTGAGGCTGAACTTCTTGTGATGACTGTCATAGACAGGGACTAGTCATTTGTTAGTTTCCATGTAGAGTGAATTCAGTATGTCATACCTTCAGCTCCATATGGTCTGACTGCATCAGTCCATACTAATTTTTCATGATGACGAATGTTCTTCTTTGTTGGAGAGGGAGCTAGCCTTGTTTTAGTCTCGGTAGTAGTAGCAGTTGTGCTTTGAGAGCCTGAGGCTGGTGCTTCTAATGTGTTGTAAGCTATTTGCTAATCTGCATTTGATAAGTAGTCAGACAAACCTGTGTGATTCTTTTGACACCATTTTGATTTGTGATGATAGATAAATTCTTTTTTTTTGTGACAGCTCCAATGATGGCCATTGCACGCGGAAAGGTTCGATCAGAGAAACTAATTGAGATGGAGTGTGGAGTGCCAAAATCAGTTAAGTGACTGTGCATAACCATTCTGACAAGGTAGAAGACAGAGAAGGCTTCTTGAGGGGATTGGCTGGAGCTAGAAGACTTCTTTTGTTGAAAAACGAAGCCTGGTTGGAAGTCTGCGGGATTGACGGTTGCAAGATTGAGAAGTTGAACATCCTTGGATTTGTGTACATGGGTGTCAAGTTCTAGGAGGTGGTGAGCTGCATTTGGGAAAGAGTATTTGAGATTTATGACGGCTTCTTCATCCAGTTGCATGGTTTTGAAATTGTAGCACATGTAGGCAATCACGTCAAGTAGCATAGGTACTGTTTCATGTGCTTTAACTTGAGGTTGCATGCTATATTAAGTACAAATGAGGAGTTGGACAGTATGCAATGAATTTAGAAACAAACATTGGAGTCTGTGAGTCTGGCTTAGTGACATTGAAGTCAAGGATGGCGTGTCCTGCTGTTGTGCTCGGTGCAGTTTGGGATGGTGGGAGTCTTGTCAAAAGTAGTGTCAATGAATAAGTGGATTGAATTAAATGATACAAACTGATTGTCTGCATTGTTGTCTTCATTCAGGGTGTTTACACTGCTCACATCGTTGTCCTTTTCTCTTTTCAAATTGAAAGATGATGTGGTTAGGATTACAAGCATAAAATTGAGATGTACTTGCGGTTCAAGTTGTCGGGATGTTGTGGCATAATGCTAGCGTCAGCTGTCTTGCTTTCCTTGTTGGTTGTTTGTTTGGTTAAGTCAGACTTTGCATCTGAATCATATTCCTTTCTTTTTCTGCTGTAGGATTGTCAATGACTCAGTGCAAGTTTGTGGTGGGATAGATTCACTCACTTTTGCTGGTGCTTTGTCATTGGTGTCTGGGACTGCATTGTTTAAATGTTTGAGCTTGGCTGTTTTATTTGTGGCTGGTGGTTCTCATCATTTGTCAAGTTTGCCACTGTCATGGCTGAAAAGGTATGTGTTTGATTTGGGACAGCTCCAAAGTTCTTTTGTGAAGGTCCAGTACACCACAGTGGGTGCATTTTGAGGCGAGTTCTTTCCACAATGCCATCTTTGGGATGATAATGCTGTGGGAAGTGTCTTTGAGGCTGTAGACATGTTTTGGGTAGTTTCACTGGGGGGTTGAGATTGTTTTAAGGATTGAAATTTGTCTGCATGCCTGTTGAGTTGGTGTTGCTTGATAGTCTTGGTTGTTGTGAATTTTGTCATTCTTTTCTGGAGGTCTTGATCTTGGTGGCGTTGATCTCATGAATTGTTTATTCAGAGTGTAGTCCCAAGGAGTCTCAAAATTTGAGTTTGCTGTTGCTTTGTTTATAAGGTCAGGTTTGAGCATACTCTTTTATTTGTCTTTCCCTGCTCAACAAAGTTACAAAGATACAACAGATCATGTTCGGAGTTTCCAGTCTACCATACAACAGATCATGTTCAGAGTTTCCAGTCTACCTATGAATAAGCGGCTTGAAGTTCTTAATTGCAAGGATGCAGGCAAGTCAACTTTACGTGTTTCTATTAAATTTGGCTGGCTAAGACTTGTTGCTTTTCTAGCTGATCATGCTAGTTATTTTGCAAACTTGCGACATGTGGGAATGTCTGCTTCTTGGCAACTTGCTTTCTACAATAGCTTGGTTAAAATTGAGGAAAATTTCAAGGTGAAGTTGGTGTCTGGGAGTTTCAAGCATCTCATTTATTGAGGAATGAACAATGAAGTAACACTTGACTTCTCAGGTTTTCTTATCGATTTCAGACTTCCTCTTCTTGCTAGCAACTATTGGTCTGTTTTCAGATTCAATGCTTTCTGATTTTTTACTCATCTTAATTTTATCAAGTGTGAATTGTCAGGATTCTGATTTGTTGAATTATTTCGTTACCATTGTGGCTCCAAATATGTGTTCTTACTTCAAGGATGTTTTGACGGGAACAGATTTGATCTTTTCCTACTTTGACGCATCATTTGCTGAAGGAGACATGAATAATTATTTGCGTTATCAGGTTTCTCCAGGCATTGATGCTTTGAGTTCGGGCAAGTACTCACATACTAGTGACAATGCCATTGTCTTTCATGAATTGGTGCCAGAGCATAAGAACATGTAAGTCAAGCATGATTTGTTTGTTTAATCATTGAAAGGTTGGATGATTTTGGCTTTATTATATCAAGGCAAACTTACAAGAAGGTTGCTTATCCTGGAGCATTTCACATTGGTCAACTCATAGAGGCAAGCATTAGTTTGCGAACAGTCAAGATTGGCCAGAAGAATGCTCCATTGATTCATTTGGACAAACTGCTTTTGATTACTAAACATGGAACAAATGTATGTTGATACGTATGCAGTTTGAGTTGTGCTGACTTTTTCTACTAGTTGTTTGAAAAAGAACTCGCTCGTGAACTGGTAGCAGCAATTGCATGTAAGTGTCAATTGGACAAGTTCCCTTGCTCTCCTCCACACTAACATCAAATCCTGACAAATCAGTTCACACATCCAGCACGATACTAGTGCAGACTCACTTCAACAAGCTTGAAGAACTCTGGAGTCTGCTTATTGTCCTGCTTACTTATCTATATACATAGTACTCTTCTGAGACAGCTGTCTGTACACATTAAAGAATTAAAAAATCATTGATCTCTCACAAAAAGTTCATTTACATTATAATCTCATTAGAATCACATATATACAGAGGTAAATTACAGTAGATGACAAAATGCAGCCATGTCATGGCAAATAAGACAGGAAAACTCACCAGGATAGAGGACAGTGAGTTGTGAGCGTGAAAATGTGTCATGAGGAGTGAAACATGTTGGCAAGGGAGGCAGCAGCTGGCAGCAGACATCATGAAAGGCTGGGATCAATGGCATGTCAGTGCCACACCTCCACAGAGTATCTGGACTGACCTGGGCATGCTAGATACACATGTGTGTGTGTTGTGGAGAGCTGAACTAGGTGGGATGCATTATTTCAAAAGGCAGGAGCATTAGAGAGAACCGGGCAGGTTGCGCTGGGTCATGAAAAAGCTAAGGAGAGGTAGAGAGTGTGTTTCAGGCAGCTAAACAAGGTAGTAATAGGGGAAAAGACCTACGGGGTACTTCGCTCGAGTACATTGGAAGCTGAGGAGGGCAATGACAACAGGGACATGATGGCACAGAAGAAAGTGGCACAGAAGAAAGCATTGAGCAATCAACAAAGTTGAAATTAGTAATACACGTGATGTGTCTGGGAATTTACCTTTTGAGGAAAAAAAATGTCAGTGTGGGGGAGAGCTGGGCCAGCTGTGGCCTTGTTTTGCCTGAGTTCAACTTTGTCAGCTCTCAAATGGTTTGAGCTGATGAAGTGTGCATCCTACTACTGAAAGCTCTTTCAGAGGATTCTCTAGCTGTCCAATATCTCATGCTAGGGAGCAAAGAAGACTTTTGCATGTGTGCTAAAATTCTTTCTCCGTCTATTGACTGTGGTTTTGGTCTTGAAAGTCTGCACCATGATCAACTCTTTCGCAAAATTGTCGGATGGCTCAAGAGCAACGATTGTCCTTCAGGTCTTCAATTGGCTCTTTCCATTATGAAATGTGCACACACATGTGCTAGGAATCAGAAAATTGATTTCATTTGCAATGCTTGCTTGACACTCTTGCCTTCAGCATGGGATGCTTTTCTTGCAACTTTGCCAGTCAAGGTTGTAATTGCTCTCAAGAAGCCGTATCCACCATACAAGAATATCGTATCAGAGAGTCAAGGTGTACTCAACAAGTGGCATTCACACTTCACTTGTGGCAAACTTCCTGACAAGCGCATGTGTTGGCTACCTATTCACAACCTTAATGTTCAAAAATTACAACACAATGTGCTGCCTTCGGAGAGTGTGGTTTTGCATGATCTTTCAGGTCAATTAATTGGACTTGTCCTTTGTAACTTTTGCCCAAATGCATCTGCACTGGCATGGGCAGAGCGAGCTGCTGGAGCACAATTGCCTGATTGCCAAAACATACATGTTTGTCACTATTCTTTCTATTTCTATTCTAGTTGCTGACTGAGGTTCTTCTTAGAAAGAAGACACAGGCAAACTTGTTCAGCTTAGTTATTCTGCAGGTCAGCAAAGCTCTTCCCAGTTTCACTGGGTGCACAATATCACGCCATCACAACTAACTGGAGCAGCCATTTCTGCATCTAATCAGGAGGGGAGCTCCCTCTTTGCTTTGGCATGGCAAATTATGAAAAGCCAACTTCCTCCAGAAGTCATCTCTGATATCAATGGCTTTGTATCTGGTGTTGGCCTTCGTCGGATGGATGCAGATGGTGAACTGTCTGGTTTACTGTCCTGTGAAAGTTCCTTGCCAGCAGTCAACAATCCTCAGTCTTTTTGTTCATCTTGCAAGTTGCAAACTATTCCAAAACCTAAGGGTGGTTCATATACAGTGAAGATTGGCAGTAATGAGTTTAACTTTTATGATGTTGAGCTAGCTCCTCCTGCTGGTGTTGTTGGTCAAAACTATTCACGGTAAGTATTTCTTCAGTTCTTCAGTGCTACAGAATCTGAATGTTTACTTTCAGGGCCATCCATCATGAAGCACAACCACACAAATATGCGATATCATGGACAATTGCTCACACTTTGGATGTCCCTAGTGGTGGGCATTTCTACTTTGCCAAGTATGGAGTTCGAGTTCAACAAGCATCAAATACACTGATTGTTTGGATTCTGAGGGAGCCACATGGCACCAGTCTACCAAATGATTATCCTAATGAGACTAATCCTGCATTTTGTCAGCAGGGATTGGCCTTTGTAACATCTAGTCGATTAGCAACTGTGTGGCAGAAATTTCAGGCTAAACTCATTACTCGGCAACAAGCCCTAGCCATAGTAGAAAATGCTGCGGATCATGAAGATGAATATTTAGGAGAAGATTAGATTAATGTCATTATATTTTACTATATATTGCAATGTGTTGCTCTCTACCTTCAAAATTCTGCCAGTGATTTGTGTCACATTTTTGAGGAACACCTTCATATGCTGGTCCATCATAATTCCAACATGAGTTGCAGTCAAACAAGCAGGCAGTAAAGTGATTAAAACCTTGATAGATAATGGCCCAAATACAATATTTTTGCAGGCCTAGTGAAGTTGGTAATAGCACTTCATGAGTTATATGAGTTCTTACTGTTTGAATAGGATCTAAATCTAAACAAAACATAGTAGGGGGAGTGGCATAAACTATTTCTTCATTTGGCATTTCAGAACAGTTGACAGAGTGGTGAGATAGTGCATTCTGCATTAATGTATTTGCTTGTGCAGAGGCATGCCTTTTCCCAGCTGCTAGGAAAATATTCATCCCTTGCTGCACAGTTACTTCAGTATCAGATTCATTTGCATAATTGAGCCATAGTGTTGGGCTTGTACAATGTCCTATATGATGTAATTCAATGTCTGTGTTGCTTATAAATCCACAAGCAGAACATGATACTTGGTGGACCATGTTTTGAGTCACTTGAGGAGTAAAAAATACTAAATCAACAATGTCAGTTGCACTGATTAGTACTGGTCCTATCAAAGGAAAATTTGCAGAATTCTTTTGGAAAAGGTATATGCGAAATATATTTTGTAGTTCATTGATATCTTGGTCATTGTTAAGGTGCTCTACAAAGAGTTTGCTTAAGGTATGACATGTTTCATTGAAGCTCTGCCATGCAGTTTGATCATTTCTATCCATTTGAAGATAAGCACAATAAAATGACATGAATATTGAATCATAAGCACAGGACCAATTAATACTATCCCATGCACATCCCTTAGGAATCAGAGTCCATTTTGAATTATTTTCCCCTAGCCTTGGCTTTTTACAAGCATTAACAGAGGTAGGACATGATAGTGATCTTTTTCTGCTTTCATTGATATTTATGCAAGGTTTCTTGTTTATTGAACTCTCTTGAATGTCATTTGCAGGCAGCTTCAATGAAGAAATTTCAATGTTGAGGTTTGTATACTTTTCTAAGTGCAATTCTCCACCTTCAGGATCTGGAATAGGCATAATGGCTCCTTGTTCAAAACCATGTTTGATAAGTGTATTATGCTCCATAATTTCATGTCGGTGCACTTCTATTGATAGATCTGGAGGAAGCTTGTGATTAAGATCACTTAATTGAACTTTCTGAACAATGGCTAGACCATGGTGGGAAGTTGCTCTTGATGCAGTGATATAAGCAGCAAATCCTCCTAAATGGAGCCAACCTAAAATTGATGGCAGACTTTTTTCTTGTGCAGCATGGCCAGTGATAGCAAAAGCAGGTTGAAAAGGCATTGGATTGTGAATAATAGGTATTGATTGTTTCATTTCACTGGCTTCATTCAATTGTACAGAATGCTGAAATTTCCATGATAGAGGTTTAATTGGAAAATATTTATCAGGTAAATTAGAAAGAGCAACTTTGCTAGTTGGAAATTCAATAATGGCACCTTTGCAATAAGTATAACCTGCAGAGCATGTCTCTAGTTCATATTTTTGTAGAATTTCTTGAGCTCCATTAGTAATGCCTAATTCTGTAGATAAATTTCTATTGTGCAATATAACAGGCATGCCTATATATAGAGGTAAAAAGTCAGGCAACACCCCTTCATTTGAAAATTTAGAAACATCCAGTTTTAAAAGAGCAGTTCTAGCAGGTTCAAATGCAGCCTGTTTTTTTATCATATCATGTGCAGCACACATGTCAATATTTTGGCCTACTAATGATTTTGCTTTTTGTAAATTAATAGTCTGTTGAAGATCATTTGTAGCAACAATTGCTGTTGCATATTGCCTTTCATCTATGCTCATGTATTTTCGCAATCAAAAAGCAGCATCAGCAAATTCAGGATCTCCTTTCATGCACTGTTGTTCTTCCAAATTTATGACTTCAGTGACTGACTTCCAAGCTAATCTATCTATACAAATAGACAATTGTTCAGCAGACATGTGACTTGAATTTGTAACTGATTTATATAAGGGAGTTCCTGCTACTGGAGGATATTGATAAAAATCACCTGAGAAGATAACTAGAATACCTCCAAATGGTTCATTATTTCCTTTTACTATTTGCAAAGCACAATCTACGTCAGCTAATAATTGACAACTCAATAAAGAAACTTCATCAATTAAAAGCATTATAACATCTTTAAATTCTTCTAAGACTTTATTTTTATCAGCTACATTCATAGTCACAGAGTAGTTTTCTTGAAAATCACCTGGAGTATGTTTTCCTTTTCCTTTGTTTTTTTTTCTTAACTTTAATAGATAAACCTTTATGAATAGTCAATCCATTAATAAGGGCTGCTGCTGTTCCACCTAGGGGCTAAAGCTTGCATTGATAAACTTCCATTACTCTTTGTACTGCTTTAACCACATGAGTCTTTCCTGTACCTCCAGGACCTCAAAGAAGAAGTCGCAAATAAGGTTGATAAGTTGGAGAATTAACATGATTGCAACCAGCAGCTTCATCATTGATATATTGAAAAAATGCTTTGCAAATGATTTTAAATGCAATTGCTTGTTTTTCATTCAGAGTTTCTTCTAAGATAACTCGCTCTAAAAGATTTTCACGAGATTCTGAAATTAAGTTATTGGTACTATTAAGAACTTCAGTGTCTTGAATAGTTAAATTTTCCATGCAATATGAAGCAGCTTCTTCTGCACTGGATGAAATCAATGCAAGTTCAGTTTCAGGTATAGCATTGGCATTTGCAGTAGGATTAAGAGGATTTAATGCATTTTGGTGCTTAGACTTTCACACTTCTTCTTGTAATTTGATTTCTTTCTTCCACATCTTTAAATTAGTAGTAGACATGTTAGGTAAAGTTGTTGAGTGTTGTGCATTTTCAGAGACAGATTTGCTAGGAACAAACCATTGACTTGCTTGTAACTTAATAAGTTCTTGATTTAATTTGAAATCTTTTTGAGCTGAATGAGCTAAGTTCTCAAGAATAAGTAGGCTGTTATCATCATCAAATCCAGCTAGTTGAGTGAATACATTAGATTCATTTAAGGCTTGTTGTCTTTTTCAAAGTCTTTCTGCATCTCTTTCATCTTCACATTCATAAATAGCTTCCTAATTTTTCATAATTTACTAAATTTATTATTAAAGCTATATTTAGCAAAGACTTGATCAACATTTTCATGAGAAAGCATCAAAGGTTCAACATCACTAAATGGCTTAAAGTGAGCTCGCATGAACAAACTATAATCAGGATTTGTAGGGTGAGGAATACTCATGCCTAAAATGCGAGGTATTAATAATTTGGAACCATGACCATGCTCAAAATTAGTATGCTCTACTAACTGATGTGTATCACATAAAGGATGAGGATGCTTGAGCTTCCATTGCTTATAAGTACCAAGACGAGGTTCAGTAGAATTTTCAGTATTCAATGTTTTAATAGGTTCCATTCAAAATCGCTGCACAAAATCATAAAAGCAAATATCAGATAAATTTGAATCACGATAAATGTAATTGTCTATTTGAGTAGCTTTTAAAAGCTTCCCACTATTATCTACAGCAATTTTGATTGATACTAGTTCAATTCCATTTTCTTCACCTTCATTTTCTTCTCTAGTAAGATTTTGAGGATTCTGATAAAGTGAAGGGACATTCATATCATTAGATGTTTGAAGAGAATGTTTAATATGATATAACAAAAGACTTGATAATAATGGCACTGTTTTATGAGAAGAAAAGCTATCACCTTGTCCTTGAATATACCAAGCTGCTTGTTGTGCATGTATTTGTTGCTGCTTAGTATATTGAGATAGACACTTATGAAGAAGCAATTTAGCTATAGCTACAGGACTTGTGGCATCACTGCAATCCTTCATATCATGAACTGCTCTAGATAGTAATGATAACATCTGATAAGTTTTAAGGTCTAATTTTGTGATATAATCTGTAATATAAAACATTGCTGCTTTTCCTGATAATATACATTTAAGATCATGATTGTGGTGGCAATATACAAGAATAATTGGATTAAAGTAATTAACTGTAGAATCTTCACACAATAAGTAAATAGAATTAGTTTCAGGATCAAACTTAGATTCTGAAACCAGTTCATGTGGAAATTGAAAGTGACATTTGTCTTCATTGCCATATTTGTGACATACAGCTCTACAATCATGGTGCTGAAGAGCTTCTCCACATCTTTTTATTTCTGTTTCTAACAAATCTTTCCACTGCTGAATAGTCTCTTTAGATCTAGAAGAAGGTGCTGGTACATGAGGAGGTCGCTCAATGCAGGGTTCATATTTAGGATCAATGTCTAAGTCAATATTTTGTAAATGATGATGAATAATATTTTCAAGAAATTGACATAACTTTTGATCATAACCAGTTTCAGCTTTCAGCTTAGCATGAATTTCAGAAGGATTGGGTGCACTAGCAAGCCATATAAGAAAATGTGCATGCCATTGGCCTCTTTCAGTTAACTCATTGAATCCATAAAAAGCAGCAAGATGTCCTAAAATACCACCCTCCACTGAGCTTTGCCCTTTTTCAAAATCCCATCCAAAAAGATGCTGAAACATAGACTGAACAGCAAAGTAAAAGAAGTCAGCAGCAACAACAGGATCTTTTGCAAGTCTTAAAGCTCTTGTAGTACTGTCAACTATAAGAGGAAAGCGCTCATATAAGTTGACAGTTGTATCACCATACATAACTTGAAAAATAGGACTGTGAACAGCACTTGGATTTGCAGTAAAATAAAGCATTGGCACTCCAAAGTAGCCTGAATAATTTTGAATTTCATTGCGACATTTTATCTTAGATGCTTGAAATCCAGGAACATATGAAGCAATTGTATCCACCTCTTTGAGAAGCCTATATACTTGTTTCTCATCATCTGAAAGTGACTGAGGATCAGCATTTTTCCAAGTGTTTTGCAGCTGAGAGAAGAGTTTCAGAAGATATATGGCTTATTCAGTAACTGAATAAACAAATGATTGACCGGTATATATTTCCTTAAGTGGTAGTACCATTCTGTCATGTGAATTTATCACATAATATGTTAAACAGCTGGTGTTTGGAAACATCGTCAAAACTTTTGCTTGTGACATCACATGAATGGCTGATGCTGATCATGCTCAATGGAATGCAGAATCTGAAGCTTTCCTCATCACTGCTCTCAAAAAGGCTGCTCTTGACAGCCTCAAATCCAATAACAATTTCAAGAACAAGGTATACACAGCTATAGCTGAAGATCTGAATTCAGGATTGTATGTCAAAAAGAAGGTCTGTCTCCATACTCTATTGCTACTGCCCACAAGGTTTTTCAAGGAGATGTTGAGCTGGCACATGAGTATTGGAGTTTGGATGTTGGGATTCCTGGAATGAAAGAGGCACGTACATTATGGTTGGAGGAGGAATGCGATTGTGTTTGTTCAGAGAAGAAGTAGTAATTTATATAGAGCTACAATACAGTTCATGCTCTATGAGCAAGCTCCTCTTGATACTATATCCACATTGCCTCCGCAATTTCATCACATCTCTGATCTGCTTCTTCACTCTCCTCATTCAATATGCCCACTGATGGAAACTCTTGAGTGCTCTGAGATGTAGACCTTTGAGAGGAACACTCTTGTTGAATGTAACTGTCCACATCAGCTTGAAAGGTTGTAGGATCATGGACATGAATAAAATTAAGAAGGGTGGAAATTGCAAGTGGAATAGCACTTTGAATAATGATTGGGAAATTATTAGGCTTGGCTGCCATTTTGAACTTGTGCTTGATAACTCCAAAAATCCACTCGATGATGTTGCGCATCTGGGAATGATGAAGATTGAATAATTCTTCTTTATTTTGTGGCCTATAAATATGAGTAAGATTAAACTGGTTAATGTCAAAGAAACTACATACTGCTTGTTGCCCATTGCCCATTCACGGAGATGATACTGAACATTTTGGTAAGGAACAAGCAGGCCATGACAACTGGCAAATCCAACATCAGCCAGATAATATTTGCCATCAGGAATATCCAAGCCAGCAGAGAGTGCACATGGATAGAGAAAGCTGTCAGATGCACTCCCTTCCCAGCCAGTCATAATGAAGACAAAGAACATTTCAAAGTCTGCAGCTCCCAGTACATTCCACAAAAGATTCCCATCACAATCATGAAAACAAGCCCGAATATTGGCAGGTGGCCTAGCATATAGATGTGTCCCATCAATAGCTCCTAGTGCATCTTTAAAAAAGGGATAAAACTTTGGATTCTCATGGATTTTACATGGAACCAGATCTGGATTGGGAAGATGAAGATATCGGGTCTGAAATGGAGAGGATAATATTGCAGAGAGAACTGCATGAAATGAGCTATAAAAATTCTGTTAGAGGAGACCTATGCTGTAAGATATATGAAAAACTTGCCAAGAGATTGTTTCATTGCTTCTTTGGGACTGCTCAGCCATTTTTCACACAGAGATTGGTGATAAGCTGATATAGAAATGTACCAATCTGCTCATTCAATCCAACATGATGGCGTGGTCTCAAGCCACCAAAGCAGTTTAATTCCATCTTCAACTGATGACATACATGTGCCTGGACACCCAAGTTGTCATTGGCCCAGTCTCAATGGCCATCCAAAAGATCATGAACCCACTGTTCACCAGATAAGATTGAAGTGTGATAGGGTTTAGGATCATAGCATGCTGAGAAGCTGTGTACAACACCTCCCACAGTGAGAGCAATTATAGCAGCAATCAAGGCTCTTTGGCGACGAGCAATACGGTTATCCTGGCTCTGCGGAAGCTGTGAACGGCAGTAAGTACATGCCATTGTCATAGAAATGCAGACTGTGACATCTGTGACATTTTGTGTCTTGAATATTCTCACACTTTTCTCTCACTCGTCAAATGATATGACAAAATATGAGTGACCGGCAAATCATTTATATTCTCAGTTACTGAACAAGCCCATAGATATTAATTTTTCAGCAATAACTTTGAATCGCAAATTCTTAACAGTTAGACTAGTATGCAAATGAGCAGTTCTGCGCTGCATTACATTCAAAGTGTAAGGATGTGTAGTCCTTACTGGAGGGAAATGAGCCACAACAAAACAGGACCATGCTATGATTGGCATACACAACAGCAGATACGTATCGTACGGGAATGAGGGGGGAAAGGAAGCAAGGAACAACTGGTGAGTGCAGCAGGTATATGTGAGGGAATAAGGTTACATATAAATAGAGGCACACTGTCCGTATGTGGTAAGTAGTAATTGTCTATAGGATTACACCCCTCCCCAACCAAAAAAATTTTGCCTGTAACGAAAACAAATCGAGAAATGGAGTGGTGGAGTAAGTAAAATAAACTGCTCACATGGGTGCATCAAAAACCCAGTGGGAAAAGCTACTGGTGGCAGGAATATGGCAAAAGAGAACCAACAATTAGGGCCTGTTACCATCTGCCAACCATACATCAAGAGCTAAGTTGTCAGCGACTTCCTTACCTGAGAGCCACTGGTCATGCTCAGGACCATACCTGACATGACGAATGAGATATTGCCAGCCCTTTCCATGCCTGCATGAGTTCACAATCTTCTCCACAAAATATTCTTCCAGCCCGGTGTCCGGCGCAAGCATGGGACCCAGTTCAGGCATGACATAGGAGGGAAAAAGGTTGTCTTTGTTCTCTGAAAAGTAGAGTAGCTTTGACATTTAGTACTGGCAATATTTGTCTGCATTCTGGGGGTGGAATCCAGTCACGTTTGACAACTCTGGATGAATGGACACCACACAGAAGGGACCGTCATAACAAGGCATCAGCTTTGCCACACACTTCTTGCCCTTAGCTTTGTACGCGTGTCGGTTGTCCTCCGTCATTACTAGGATGCAGTCTCCAACCACAAAGGATATGTCATCCCCATGGTGCTTGTTTGCCTGAGCGGCCTGTTGGATCTTCGCTTGCACTAAGTTATCCTGTGCCATTGCGGTGTCCACAACCAAGCAATCAATGATCCTATGGGCCAGGACCTCCTCAGGCTCGGAAGGGGCCGGCGCCTGCACCAAGGCTGGAATAACTCACGGGCTGCGGCCCATGCATAGTTGGAAAGGTGAGAAACCTGTTGACTTGTTGATGGTGTTCATTATATCAAAACGCACATGTTGTAACACGCGTTGCCAGCCCTTCTGGTTGTGGTCAACATGAAGACACAGGGCCTGATTAATCATCTTGTTTGAGCGCTCACTGATGCCATCAGCCTGTGGGTGATATGCTGTGGACATCTTCATGTCGACCCCAATAAGCTTTGTCAGGTGCTTCCAGAATCTGGAAATGAAGAGCTTATCTCTGTCACATACAATATTTGACGGTAGACCATTCTCACAGTACCAATGTTCAAAGAACAATTCTGCCAAGTCTGGCGCGGTAAGGTCAGTCCATGTTGGCACAATCCGCAAATCTGAGTGCAGCTGGTCTGTCATAGTAAGGATGCAGTTGTATCCATCCTCCTCAGGCAGCAGGCCCACAGAATCCATGGCCACCAATTTGCCCTGAGCATCAGGCATGGGCAGCAGGTGGAGGGGGCCCATAGGTTGCAAAGTCGATGACTTCAAGTGCTGGCAGTCCAGACATGAGGGGATGTAACCCACCTCCAGGTCACAGCGCATCTTTGGCCAGTAGTACAAATCATGCATTGCTGAGTAAGCCTTGTCAAACCCAAAATGGCCCAAGGCATCATGAGCCAGGCAGAATATTGACTCCCACACATTTCCATGACATGGGACCATCAAGCAGGAACCAAGGAATCAAAGACTGTTCTGACAAGTCAGGGAGGGAATACCCCAGGCTGCAGAGATAAGGTTCTGGCACCAGGGATCAGTGGTGTAACTGTCCTTAATCTCCTTTAGCAGTTCTGTACCCATGGTGACATCAACAGACATGGGTGTTATGCCCACCATGGGCCCATGGGACAGAGAGAAGGCAGTTGAGAAGGGGGAGGACCAACCAATGGGCAGTACAGCCCCGATGCACACCAACATGAGGTTGTCATCATTCATGAGGTCTACCAGCTTTGGGGCTGAGCCCACCGCATTGCTGCCATCAGGCAAGTCATATGGCAAGTGGGAAAGAGCATCAGCAACTGTGTTGTCTTTGCCCTTGATGTAAACCATCTTACAATCAAACTGGGAGAGAAATTCCATCCAACGCGCCTGGCACCTGGACAGATCATGCTGTCGCTCAAAGTTTAACAGCGTCTTGTGGTCTGTAAAGATGACAAACTGTGACCCAAACAAATTGGACTGCCACTTCTTCAGCGTGTGTACAATTGCCAGCAGCTCCTTCTTGTGTACAGGATAATTCAATTTGGCTCCCTTAAACATTTGGCTCTCAAAGGCCACTAGGTGCGCAGACTCCCAAGTGTCACCGAAGGAGAGCATGCCCCCTGACCGGAGATTGCTTGCATCTGTCATGATGAAAATCATTTTTGTCGAGTTGTTGTGGTCAATCATAGTGAGGCAGTCATGACCAATGACAAGCTCCTTAATGGTGTCAAACGCCCGCTGATGTCTTGAGGTCCATTTTGGGAACGATAAATCGCAATCGTGAGTTGTCAATTCATTTAATACCCCCGTGTGGTCTGCCAACCATGGTAAAAACAGTGTTGTACCGGACCAGCCCCAGGAATGATCTGACCTCTTTGGCTCTCCATGGTGCAGGCCATGTGAGAATGCGGTCCACCTTCTTGGTATCTGGTTCAATATCTGTGCGCGATATACGGTGATGACACTATACCCTACTAGTTGAGGAAATTGAGATGCCACAGAAGGACTTAGCGAAGCAGCCCAACTACAACACTCCAAAAACCTCTAACTGAAGTAAGACTTAGCTAGTGTGTATGTGGGGGTGAGCGCTGCAACATCCCAGAGATTTTCTGAAAGATGGACATGATATCAAAATTAGTGGTAGTCACTATCGGATGTTGCTAGTGCTAAGAAAAACGAGTTACTAAAGAGATTCTAGCAAGTCACTATCAGAAATCGCTAAGCGCTAAGCGCTATTGCTATTTTGGGTTCAAAAAAGACTAGTTGGGGACTTGACCTGCTATAATTGTTGCAAACCTAGTTGGGGACTAGGCCTGCTGTACAACTAGAGATTGCAATACCAAAGAAAGGTGGAGGAGGACTGATAGCTGGGCCTGTTGCCACTGTTAGGAGAAATATCCTGTGGATTGCTACAACTGGTTGTAACGGCGGTTGCGGAGGCTTGAACAGGGCAGGTACTGGAAAGACCTCTACCTACAGAGGAGCCTACTTACACGTGTTGTTGGGTCATTAACGTGTTTGTAGTCCTCATTGATCCATGGTATGTGACGGAGTTAGTTAGAAGCTACTCACAATCAGTGGGAGCTTTTGGATCACTAAGCACTTGGGATAGATTACCGTGCTTTTGAGAAAATGGGGTGGGAACTTTGGGCTGCTAGAGAAGCTGCTTGCCAAAGTATTGGTATTGGAATGCTAAGATAGCGCTAAGAACGGCACTGTCGCTAACTGCTAGAGCTAATTGGTCACTGCTATTGCTAAGGTTGACTTAGACCAGCATGAAAGCGCTAAGTCCAAGCAAAACCTGAAAACTAAGGACTACACTCCATGCTAATGCAAAAGTGTGTCGAGAATGTCAAAGACGGTGAGCATGACCTAGACAATGAGCTCTAAAGCGTATGGGGTAACTGTGCACTATAGAATTTGCTGGTATTCTACTACAAATGTTGCCCTTTTATACTGCAAAATTGTGGA
>JAGGAR010016162.1:0-13944 GCA_017657315.1 Termitomyces sp. K1Ag
CACAGGCTCGCAGCCCGAGAGAATTAGGGTGGGAACTCTCTAACTCTTTGTTGAAGGGGCTCTAATGTCGACTGAGCAACTCCTAGTGCACGTACCGGTCTTGGGCTGGCTATTGGAAGTTTTGGCTGTCTTGCATCTGCTCCAGCACAGGGGGCCCTACTGACAAATAACTTCGACTGGATTAAACCAACCATACTTGCGGGGGTGAGCCCTTGGCTTAGCCCAAGTTTTTGGGTCGAGCGAGCTAATATTATTCTTAGGTCATGGTGTTTTGTGGCAGCGCCTTCTCCCTTGTCACAAGAGTGCTCTTAGCCATGGAGCGTGGCACACATAAAGTTTGAATCATATCGATACCATTACTCGTCGTCCATACTACTCAACATGTAAAGATATTACCTTGTACTAGCTTATGAATCTTGTCAGTGAGAACTGTTCAATACACTATGAGTCCACGGTTTCCACTGGCATACTGGGGTGATTGACACACTTTCTCAGGAGTTTAGAGATTTGACAACTTTGCAATGGTTCTAAGAACTTCGAGTTATCTAAATCGACGAGAAGTTCCGAGTCTTCTACGAAATTGCTGAGACGTTCGGTTTACTGCAATAAAACTTATGGTCACACAATCCGAGTCTGGCGCAATAGATTTCAGCTTTAACGCTGGTTACAGAGACGCTCGAAGGAGAGAACCGTCAGGATCTTGAAGAAATGAAGGAGGTGCCATGTCGGTTTCCTCATAGATAATGCAGTTCAGGCGAAGTCTGTTCTATGTACTATGTACCAGCCAGTGGTAAGATCTTCAACAAAAGGATCGGAGGTGGCACGTGGCGACAATTGAAGGTTGTTGCTATTTGTGAACTGGCTTCCAAGTCAACGTGCAACAGGCCGCTTTCGATGACCACCAGGCTTGTAAGGATCCAAGGTTTCTATCCAATCGTACCCTTGCATAACGAATAACTTTGAATATGGCCTCTCCTGGGTTGAAGCCGCGAAGTCGTATTCACGAGAAAGTACCAACGTCCGAGGGCATTGACTCACGACAGGCTTGTTATCTTGGTCTTCTGCAGCGCAAGGTTTCCAGGGAATGGGTATATACTTTTATACTATATCGAAGCTCTCCCATCAAGTATCAATCGCGCATTGCTCCTCGAAGCACTTATCATGAGTGCGGTTCCCACAGGGAAGTCTGCCCAGACCGTCCATTGGTGACGCAGACTGCATTTTGAGAACCTCTCACCGGACCATAAGTAGCATGTGGTGTTACCCTACCTCAGTCAAAAGGCGATTCAAAGTGTCTTACTATTTTCTCCCCTGGCTCTTCCGTACTGTCTTGTGGACCGCCTCTAATGCAGGAACAGCCTAAATATCACGAAGTGCTCACGCAACTGGAAGCTCTGGCCTCTCATGAACTATCCCTTGAAGCTAAAGTTATGGCACAGAACGCCATGAAAGAGGAAATGGAGAAAATGCTAGGACCTGAGCAGATCGTCAAAGAAGCCAAACAACTCGCCGACAGTGTTATCAAAATCGATCAGGGTTTTGAACGCGTCAAGATTGAACTTGGTGGGATTGATAACGGACGCTTTCGTGGCAAACCAGTCGAACAGTTTCAGCCGCAGTGGATTGGGTACCAGCGTGTAAGTTCTTCGCGCATCAAGGCTCGAGGGGAACCTTCATTGATGGAGGTCATAAGCGCTTCATTTCTTTCATCTGGAGATCGAACACAGTCGCAAGGCAGACTGGCGCGTATGTGAAGGGTAAGGTCCAATTGGCTTACGGTCAATCGCATCTCCCTGATTATCCTGCAGAGTTTGTCAATGTGATCCTTCCGACATTGGAGGACCGCAAAAGTCATGCAGAGTACAAGGAAGCGGTTGCCGATCTCAGGGAATTTTCAATGGTTGGTTCTTTCGCCTCAATGTCGATTAGGCCTATTTTGATCTGGTCTGGCGTTGATATCCTCCAGCGCAAGAATCCATTTGAACTCGATATGGCTGTGGATGCTAAGGGCGACGAAAGGCACTCTCCGGGCTTCACCGAACTACGATTCGATATCAAAGCCTTCAGAGATAATTTTGAACTTTTCATTGAGGAACAAGGCATCGAGCTAGAGGGCGACGTTGTACGTTTGCAGGAAGAGATCAGTGACCTCGTCTGGCAGATTAAACGGTTCGTTTTCCAGGAGAGACTTACTAAACTCAAGGCTGACATACTACTTCAACTTAGTTGCAGGACATTGGTATGTACACGCCGACAGTCACTGATGGTGTTACATGGTTGATTGATGTCCTTTGTCGGTCCTTTCCAGATATCTATTCTGAGCAAAACTCTTGATGTGTCTATCTCGCTCTCAGAGAAAGGCTCGGTTGCTGGAGTATCAGCGCTCGCCTTGATTTGCCCAATGTCATTACTCAGTATCTTTGTTCGTTCTCTTTATCAGATGTCAGTGTTGATTTGTTCAAATCTTTACTTGCACAGCTGTCTGGTGTTATTGATGCAGTTCCTGAGAGCGTAGATGTTGCTTCGTTCATCTCTAAGTCAAATGGTAATTATCGATCCCATTTCTGAGGATATTCCCTGATAGCGATTAACAGGTTTTAGAGGAGAGATTAGCCATTACCAGAGTCAACTCGACAAGAAGAAAGCTCAACTAAGGGCTCCTGAACTTATTCAAGTGATATTAAGGGGTCAAGGCAATGCCTTCGATGATGTACGTGGTAGAATCGATCAATTCTCCGCCATTTGGTCCTTGGTAAGCCCCCGCATTCCACAAACCTTTCAACATCGGGGAAATCTAAACATTATGGAACCGTTAGGTCGCTCATGACGCCACTTCCACTGTTTCTGATTTGGAGCACGTTTACCAGGCCAAAGATGGCGGTCGTGCACATAAGGCGAGTCCATAAGTTCTGAAAAGTGATTTAGCTCCCATATTGATAGTTACTTCGAAGGCATTTGTGACTCGCGTGAGGCTCATCAGAATCACATACGGGGTACTGGCGGGCCTCCTAAAAGAGTATGCGCGGCAAATTGAACGTCATTCGTTTCGATTTGGCCAAGCGGGTCCAAGCAGGGGTGATATCGCATCTTGACAACGCTCCCCGCCGTAATCATATCCTTGGTTGATTGAGACCGTGCGCATTTCAAAGAGATCGTGTGAGCAATATGGATGGAACTCAGAACTATGTAGTTGATAGTATCAAGTACATCAGGCAACGGCCTAACGGCCCGAATGCGGAAGGTTGGGTTTGTGCCGAGCTTTGGCCGAGCTATGTCAGTGTGAAAATCGTCCAAACCTTCCAACCGTCAGGTATCCTCGCTTCATCTGCTTTCCTCGTCTGCCATCAACTCCATCAATCGAGCTTCCTCGAGCATGTAAGCTTGATGTTGCCGCCTCTTCGTGCGCTCGTCAATACCTGTTTCCTGAATAACCAGCCATAAGTCTTAACCTTACTTTTAACCCTTAAACCTTAATAAGGTTTAACACTTAAAGCCAATACTGCGAGTCTATGGAACTTGAAGCTTATTTTTCATAAGTCATTCTTATTTTCACCAGAATCGTACTGCAGCCTCTGAAACTGTCGGTCTCTGAACAAGTGAGTCATTAAGATTACGTAGATAATGGCTTACTTATTCACCACTTTTCATGAGTCACAGACGACTTGGCAAAGATTTAAGAAGGTTCGGGTTGTCATAAGTACCAGCTGGTTGTTTTTTTTTATTGAGTAGCTCTCCATCAGCTGACTTTACTTCCAGTAAGCTCTGATTTCCGTCGATCGTGAGGGTCCAGCTATCAGACATGGATGATCAATATGGCTCCTAAGAATTATTAATCAGGTGGAAACTTTCACAATCGCGATTCGCCATGTCAGGCGTGTCATACATGCATATGCTTGAGCTCAGGATCCATCGTTTCCTCCGTATAAGAGATCTGCAATTTCTTATGTTCAAAGAACTTGATCGTCGTACATTGGGGAGCCTTGCGACAACGTGCACTGTATTCCGAGGTCACTTCTTGATCAGAATCTCACATATCGGCGCTATCTCTTTAACACATTCCTTAACAGATGTTGCTCTCGACCTCTTATGGCGTGAATTGCGCACTCTTGGACCCCTCATCGAGACAATGCCACGCGATTTATGGACCGTTCAATTTGAAAGCAGTGAGGACAATCACAAAGTGGTTTTGGTACGTGATAAATCATATCTTAGAATGTTATTAATATCAGCTACAGAATTTTACGCGAACCATACTTGAAACCGACTGGACGCGCTTTGAGTACTATTCAAAGCGAGTGCGCGCTCTTGGAAATCTGAGTCGTCGCCCACATCCCGTGAAGGAGATATATGTACACGAAACCGTACTCGCGGCTCTTGGCTCCTACAGACCTACAAAAACACTTCTTCCGGATCTTCGGGAATTCTCCCTTCAATTTAATGATCCGCACGCAGTGGAATCTTTGCCTTACCTACCTCTCTTACTGGGACCAGGTCTTGAGAGTCTGTATGTAAGGTCATCTGCGATTCCTCGAGAATTACCCGCATTCATCACGTCCGTTGCTCGCCTGTGCCCTGGTATTTCCACTGTGCAGATATTATGTCCTTCCGCCAACATCTTATTCCGTGGCATAGCACTGCATGATGCAGTGAAGACTTTAGTATCAGCTCTCGATGATCTTCGACATATTTATGTTCCGGAGCTTGAGCTGGATCTTGATGGACTGCGCCACCTCGGAAACATGCGACGACTCGCCGTTTGCCGGAGCATATCGTATCGGGAGTTGAATCCTGCCTTGGAGACGGAAAGGTTGATGCAGCTGGCAGCCGATGACGGAAGTTGGTTTCAGAACCTCCGCGAAATTGAATTCCATACTTCACATTGGGAAAAACTACCACGTCTTCTGAAACTTATAACTGCTCGACTTCGTTCTCTTCAAGTTGCATCTGCCGAGCGGACCCCAATAACGGAATCTGATTCCAATGGTTTGAATCAAACACATCGTTCCAACTCCTTCCACAACTTCTTTCGAACTCTTGTTCATCACCGCTGCGCCCTCTCTTTGACATCCCTTATACTCTCCGAAGACCCTATCAGTACCTGGGAGCCGGGCACGGATGTATCAGACATTTTCAAAATCCTCTACGCATTGAAAAATCTTGTGAAACTTGATCTACAGTTCAGCTGCATATCTGAACTTGATGATGATTGGCTGAATGGTGGAGCTACCGCTTGGCCATTTTTGCAATCGTTAAGGCTGCGGCAGGACGACTCGGGCCGTCCGACAATGACGTTAAAAGGACTACTCCCTCTTGTTCATCATTGCCACGACCTCGAACTGCTTTCCATGTCAATCGTCGCGGAGTTCTTCCACCCAGATTCTCTACCGGAAGGGAAGGGTACAAAACTCAGGTCACTTGCGTTCCCCTGGTCACCCATCACAAACCCGCTTGCAGTATTTCGCTGTCTCGTGCTCATGTTTCCTCACCTTGTTGAAATAACCGCTGATGGCACTAACGATGAAGAGGACAGTCGTTGGCTGAAAGTAGAAGATCTGGTAGCTAGAAGTTTCCCTTGACATCTTTGATCTACGACCTACGAGATTTCTGGGTTCATAAAGATCTTCGAACGACTTTCTGGATCGTTTATGCAGTCACACAAGTTTCAACATTCGCCTGGCATGCACTAGCAAATAAAAGTGATTAGGACTATCGCGAATCGAATTTGCATTCCAAAATGTCAATAGGAAAGCCAACCTTGATTCATTAATTAACTGAATTTCCACCCTGATCATGAAGTAAAATGAAGCCACAATTGTACAAATGACAAAAATGGACAACATAATGCTCATTTCTATGAACAGAGCTTAGGGGACCGCCGAAGATGCAGAATGGATGTAGTCTTAGCAGGGATCAAGATGAACACTCAATGACGGATGAACCGTTGCCAATGGCCCATTACCATTACCCAACCATTACCACGTTTGTCAACTTCAACTCAGTATCGCTATGAAGATTTCCTTTGCGCATTATTGAAAATAACGTTAGTTGTGCTGAGAAAAATAAAGAGACAAAACAAAAACAAAAAATCGACTACGCAATCCCACAGAACATTATGGTCGGACGTACGGCCTAACAAGCAGAGGCAGCTGATTACCTCCCTTCGGGTCGCTCATTAGTATTGGCCTCTGTACGATCGTCGACTTCTTGGCAATATCTGACGCAGGTACTGCAAGCTCAAATTCAAAGGCCCTAACAAGAGTGAACAGTAGAGCCTTCATCCTTTTGCACAAGTCTCGAGGTAAGAATTATGTATAAAGATCAAAAAACGATGAAACTTACTCAACAAGGGAGAAGCGATATCCAATACATGCTCGTGGCCCGCCGATGAAGGTCAGCATGTGGCCCCACACACCAGGGATACTAGCTGCTGCTTCAGGAGCTGACTCCCAGCGTTCAGGTCTGTTGATTGCGATAGGGTGAGTTAGCGCGTTGAAAGATGATAGAGACGAATACCTACTTGAATTCTCTTGCGTCCTCTCCCCAAATTTCCTTGCTGCGATTCAAGGCAAGGATGGGGATCTGGATAGTTTGCCCTTTACGTACTCTAGAAGACATTGAGTAAGGCATCTTGGTCCGTATGTACAACGAACCTGATCCCAGTGTGGACAACACCTTTACGGTCCGTGAAAGGTTTATGGAGGGGGAGTATGTCGTCTTGTATAGCCATACGTATGGTCGCTGGCACGGGGGAATGGACACGCAGCGTCTCGCGAACGACCATGTCGAGATATGGAAGGGCATTGAGTTCGTCCATTGTTGGGATGTCGTTATCGACGGCGAGAAGTTCCTCACGGAGCTTTTTCTGTACCCCTAAGTCCTGTGAGAGTGCAAACAGCGCCCAAGTAGTTGCTGTGCTGTATTGGTCGTTAATACTGAATAAGCTGAGGAAGGCAGACTGTACCTGGTAGTCTCGTGGCCCGCAACCAAGAAAGTAGGAACTTCTGTAGGAGAGTGGTGACATTCAGATTCGGACAAGCAGCCTACGAATTCATACGTACGAGCTATAACGTCCTCGTCAGACATGCGTTGATGAGCGGGGAGATCGATAGCCATGTTAGATTGTACCAGGAGGGAGAGTAAATCGCGAGACTTGGAGGTTGATTTGTCTTGGGCTGAGATTTTACTCTCGCGGAGTAACTGGTATGCAATTCGGAGCATGGTCTTCTGGGACGCTGCAATGACCCCATCTCTGGCATTACGCTAGTAACGGCAGTGAGTACCTTCGAATGACGCTCATTCGTGGATCGAGCGTACCAAGAAGCGCAATGGCGGGAAAAGTGCTTTGAGCATAGGAATCAAGGACATTGTTGTTCCAGCATGGAAGATAGTTGAAAATGCGGCGTTGAGTTCATTCTGCTCGTGGTTTTCGTTGAGAGCGTCAAATTGATAGTTGAAACCTGGGCAAATCCATCATTAGGACGATAGATAGACAGAAAGATAAGCTGGTCTGATATGGACCTGCTAGCCCGATGATGTCGAGGGTAGTCCTGCTCAACCAGGAAAGAACTTCAATACGGCCAAGTCCGCCTTCTTTGGCGATATCGGCGGCCCAAATATCTCTTAGCTGCGTGTTACATGTCTCAGAAATGAAATGAAACACATAGGGTTAAGACGGCTTACTTGAATAGATTTGGCCATAAATATTTCAGTAAGCTCTCGAATTTGTGTTGGGCCAAATGCTGGGTTCTTGATGGGACAGAATCAGAACCTATTGAACCGAGCCTTGAAACCGTTCTCACCATAACTTTTCTCTGCAATCATTCATTCGGGATCAATGATGTGTTGCGACGATCATAACATTTTAGATATACCTGTTGTCTGTGCTTATCTCCCTCGACAACGAGGACGCCTGTGATATACAGAAAGATCAGTATTGAATGTGATAAATCAATGTACAGGAAAACAGACGCGCCTTCGCCAACAATACGGCCCAAGTTATAACGGGCGCTTTCTGGCTTCTGGTAGATGTGCGAATTCATAAGGACGTGATGTATAGCCTTTGTATCCATCGTGAATAGTCGTTTTATCTGGGTTTCAACGCCAGGTGAGAATCGATGTCATTGAGAAGGAAAAGGTTTCACCCCAAAGAGAATATGATACTTGATTGTTGTCCCGTATTGCTGGACCCATCGCTCTTGTGGCACGGCGTTCTCCTATTTATACATAAAGATCATCGTGATTGATACGTGCTGCACTTCATTCAATACGTACCTCGTTCCATATCTCTTTAATATTGCCATAAAACCAGCTAGGACTGTCGGGACCAGGAAGATCGCGTAAAGGGGACGTAAGCTCTGCATAGATCAGTTGAAGGACCTTATACAAGCCTAACGCAGCAAGAGAAACAGCCATGGTTTTGGCAACAGGCAGAGCGTACGCGGTAGCATCTTGATGCATACTAGACGAAGTTGAAGTCGTAGAGGAGTCGAGATCTTACTTAATAAAAACTGAGATATGAGAAGTCAGAAGGATTGAGTATATATAGAGGAGCCCCTTCGGCCTGTCTGCCAGAGTTAAAAGGGAATTACGAACGCGGGCGGCAGAGTACCGCGCTCTCTCATGAAGGGCTGAGTAAAAGTGATGACATAGCAGCACTGATGCGGATATCTGCGTCCGATCAATATCCAAAGTGGTCTTACAGAGTATCTATGTAGATTAAGTATTGCTTTCTACTTACATCGTTTACAGAGTCATGGCTCCTACTTATCGCAAATTTTGACGGGACTATGCAAAAGCCGTTATCAGGGGGTGCAGAACACTGGCAACGCCGATCTTGGTCACGTGGCACTGCCAAATATGGTTGTTTACTATCGGCTTTAGATCCAATTGCTCTACTTTTTCATTGCCATCAACATTTGTGGTTGGTGTCGCTGTTTGCGGCGTACAACGTCCTCAATGGCTGTGAAGAGACTCAATATATCATCTCCGACCGCAGACGGCTCACCAAAACACAAGAAAACGAAGACAGATAGTCAAGCGACTAGTTCTGAGGCTGCAGATTCCGATGGCTGGACGAAGGTCGAGAAGCGAAAACAAAAGAAGACGAAGAAGGCTGAGTTGAAGCTGGATGTGTGTGTATTCCTCTTGTTCTTGGCATTGCATGCAAACTCACGATGATGTTCTATTCCGATAGACGACGCAGCCCCGGTTTATGTATAATAACGCCGAGATCACTAGGAGGAACCATGCTATTGGAATCGATGTAGGTATTACAGATTTTTTTCTGCTGAAATACTTAAAGTCGTCGACAGGAAATTCGTCAACTTGTCATACATATAGTTGCGGATGCACCTCCACCGAATTGGCTGCGCATTGAGGTCGGTTTCCTTTTACCAAGCGAGATATTCTTTCTGATCAACTCCAATAGAACGCTCCACTCATACAGAAAGTGGTGACTTTGCTCATACCAGGCTTGACGTCGGAAGTTCTGTCACTTCCTCCAATTCCTACATCCGCGACTGTAAATCCCAATATCCCATTATCGATACCACTTTTGCCGAGAACGCCTGACGCAGGTCCACCGCCAAATGTTCCCTTCATCGCCGCGACGTTCAGTCACGCATGCCCAACACGTGCACCAGGAGACCAATATCGCATGCACAGCGTCCTCGGCGCTTTCTTCCAAGGGCCGGTCAGTGGGGAGGAAAGGAACAAGCGCGCAACTCTTAGACTCTTATGTATGTGCCTTCATACAAACGAAGATGCCCTTGCTCACCTTCTGACACAGCAGAAATGGCCAAGAATCAAGATCCTGCGCAGTATCTCCTGACACTCGAACAAATGATCGAGAATGAATACCCGATTCCTTCATATATGGCGGATGTCTTTGAAAAGCCTGATGGTTGGCTTGAGACGCCACAACCCATAAAACCGGGTTTGCTTGATGGAAACCCTGAAAAAGGGAAAGAACCACTCAAAGCAAAGATCTACGCCATCGATTGTGAAATGGCGAGTTCCATATCGTAATGTCTATAGTCTCTGCTAACGCTTGCGCTTCAGTGTATGACAGAAGACGGCAAGGAGTTGGCTCGAGTTAGCATCATTGACTACAACACTGAAAATGTAGTCTATGATCAGTTGGTGAAGCCAGCAAAGCCTGTTATAGACTATTTGACTCGGTATGTCGATCCACAACCTGTCTCTTCTCTGAATAACACTTTTCTTTCAGTTGGTCGGGTATCACACCCGAAATACTCGCGCCAGTAACCACAACGCTTGCCCAAGTCCAAGCGCACGTCATGCGTTTGCTCTCACCGCCACCCAAAAACCCTTTCTCAACCTCCCCCTCACCACCGCCACCAACACCCATCCTTCTAGGCCACTCCCTCGAATCCGATCTCAAAGCACTCAAGATCTGTCACCCTCGCTGTATCGACACCGCACTCATGTATCACCACCCGCGCGGGCGACCACTCAAGCCCGGACTAGCATGGCTCACCAAGAAATGGTGCGGGCGTGAGATACAGACGCGGGGCGATGGAGGACACGATCCAGAGGAAGATGCACGGGCGTGTATTTCGCTGCTGCAGAAGAAGCTTGAGTCTGGGCCCGGCTTTGGGGAGTATAAGACCGATATGGAGTCGATCTTCGAGCGCATGGCGCGGTCGACGCGTCGTGCTGGGGGTCCGGTGGGGAGTATCAGGAATGCGGTTGTAGACCATGGGAATCCGTCAGTCATGCATGGTAATAAGGCGACGACGTCGTTGGGGTGTACTTCCGATGCGGAGGTACTGAAGGGCCTGTTGGAGGTCATACCAGCACATGAGTTTGTATTTGGGAGGTTTACGGCGTTGGCTGATGTCATGGGGTGTAGGTATCTTCTCCAGCCCAATCGTCTTCCATACTTACGTGTTTATCAATCCGCAGGGACAACGCCAAAATCGTCACCAGACGCCCTCCCTCCCCCGCCTCTCGAGCCACCTACACCCGAAACCCTTAAACCCATCTTTGAGACGCTGAATACCCAGCTCAAAACTCTGCACGCAGCCCTGCCTCCACGGACCGCTCTAGTGATCTTCACGGGTCACTCAGATCCCCGCCGCATGGCACAACTCAGTGCCAGAAAGACGTCGTTTGATAACGCTTTACGGAGCGGAAAGACACCAGAAGAAATGGGACCTGATTTACGGTGGACAACTAGTGATATGCGTGACCTTGAAGGGGCAGTCGAGCTAGCGAAGAGAGGATTGTTGTTCTTAGGGATCAAAGGGTAGATGTTCGAGGCTCGATGTTGGAACATGACTTGTGTACGTTTTTCTTCGCTAGATGTGTTGGAGTTGAGTTGTCTTCGCAAATCGTTCATTAGAGGCTCGACCATTTATGTGTTGTCCAGTATCGCAATGGCAACTAAAGTCCTATACATAGTCGAAGCCATGATCCATGGATCTTTTAATCCACTTTTTTACCCCTTAACCCTATACTACGTGCTCGCTAAATCTTATCTACGCGATGCTTTTAGCGTCGTTAAGTATGGCCCGTGCGCTCGTTACGTAGGAAAACCCTTTTTGACGCCTAATTGCATTGAATATGTAATCGAAGTCCGTTAAATGCCACTTTTACTGTAAATTACCGGCTCTTTCAACTTTGTTCAAGTTCTCACCCCCCATCATGTCATTGGTCAACTCGCGCGGTATCCCCAATGAAAATACAAATGTGTTTGGCAACCCTGTTGGGATTGGACGTGCTGCTCCCAAGAATGTGAATCATGGGCGTGCTGCCGCCAAGGCAAACGATCACGCTGCCCCCGCCGCAAATCTCCAACGCGCTTCTGCGCCTGCAAATGATCCAGCTGCTGATGAAGTCCATAGCCTGCAAACCCGCATTAAAAGACGCGATAAGGTGCGCGATTCACATCGGGAAAACCCATCGATGCTCGTCTAACGCGTTTTCAGGAAAACGCCGCTCTGCAAAAACGAGTGGCGGAGCTTGAGAAAGAATTGAAGGAATCTCGTGCTCGTGAAGCCAGCGTCGAAGTCGTTGGCCTGCCAAAAGCGATATACGACCCCTCCGAGGGTGTAGATCGCTGCACAGAGTGTGCTTGGGAAGTCATAGAAGGCTTCTGCGAAAATTGTCAAAAGGAACACGAGGCGCGTCTTCTTCTTCTTATCTATCCACAAGATTGAGATTTGTGCAGGTTGACGAAGATGAAAATGAGGAGGAACTGAAAGACTCTCTTCTCACTGATACCACGTACGACCCTGATCGCGAACAAGCCCCACGAAGCACCACGCCTCTTTTGTCCATTCCGCGCGTCGTGCGCCCGCTACCTAGCTACTCGTATGGAGAGTACGAGGCTCTTTTGCAGCGCGGAGCGACGCGTCTTATGATTGAGACGTTCAATCTCGAGTTCAGCCACGACAGGGGCATTTTCGCATGGGCTGATGCCACGCTCTACAAAGAGTTCTCGGGGCCGAAGATGCTTAAAGGGCACTTTTGGAAGATTCAACTCGGCAGGAAATTTGATTTGGATGAGGACGATCTTGATGGGTCTGTTTTTATCGAGGGTATTGGAAGATGCTATCATGTTCCCCGGGAAAGGAGGGGATGGGGCACAGTGGGAGACTGTTGAGGAGTCTCCTGGTGTTTGGGTCACCCATATGGTGAAAACTGCGAGTGAGAATGAGGACGATTCTGAAGAAGATGAGGAAGGTGGCGAAGCGGAAGGAGATGGTGAAGAAGGCGATTTCGAAGAGGGCATTGAAAAACAGGGCAATGAAAGCGGCGAGGGGGATGAAGAAGATATGGAAGAAGATGAGCTGGATGAACCTGTATTTGTCGATGATGGACCTGTCTATACTTGCCCCGGCTACGACACCTCCGACGATCATGGCTCGGATATGGAAGAAATGGAAGTCGATGGTGTATGTGGTGCCGAATCCTCAGACGACGTTAACATGGTGGACGATCCTAGCGCTGCCATTCAAGCCAATGTTCCCGATGACTTATACGACGCCGATGACACGGATGAAGAAATAGAAGATGCGCCACAGCTCGTGGCAGATGTGATTGAAAACCAGGGGCAGGTCAACTTGAATGAGGCCGATATTGATGATTCGGCATCGAACACATTCCAATATGAGGATTCTGACTCGGCAGACAGTGACTTTGATGATGACGAGACTTTGAGTGGCGATGAGGAGGTTTTGCAGTGAGTGTCAAGTTCTCTCCCCTGGATCTGCCTTTTCTCAACTCTCGTTTTCCAGGCAGCCCAGTAGACTCGGGTTCTGGTTATCATCAATGGCTTAAGCTTGGCTTAGTACGAAATGGAACAAGTCGGACCCTCCGTATTTGCTCTGTATCAAAGTATTTCTTGAACCCTTGAACTATTCAAGTTGTAGTAGTATACATGTTTGGCGGCTGGTCTCTGATCTCGCTATGAAACTTCAATATATCTTGGCCTGTGTACACCTGTTATGATGTCCTCGTCCATCACAATCATGAGGGGTTGATACAGGGAGGATCTTAGTGAGTGAATATCTCTGAGCCTCATGAGTCACTGGCAGTAAGATTGATGCGTCCGAATCGTCGTGTCACTGCGACGCGACTGTCACATGATCGTATATCGCGTACATCTTCCCACCAGGTTCGACTTCTCTCGTTTATCGCGAGTCCGTCTACCGTCAATCTAGATATGGCCATCAATATTCTTGGGTTGACCTTTTTTCATATTCAAGACATCCGCCCCAAATACGCCCCCACCATTTTGCGGATTAGGAAGTTCGAAATTCGAAGCACGGAGCCTCGTGAGTCTGAAGCCGACCCTCAGAAGGTCATCTCGCAATTCAATCTTTTCCTCATCTTCATGGGATTATAATGGGAGGGATCTCGTTGTGCGCAAATGGCGATGCTATCTCTCCAGCAGTGTCACAATCAAATCCAATGTAA
>JAGGAR010016163.1:0-16561 GCA_017657315.1 Termitomyces sp. K1Ag
GTAAAGAGAAAGATAGGAGAACCAAGTGCGTAATAGTGAGGTCAAATTGCTATGCAATCGACCGTTAGGAGGATCAAGGTATGTTGCAATGAGAGAGTCAAAAAAGGCAGTACGGGTTGGAAACGTATACTACTTGGAAAGGGAGACAAAGGAAGTGAACGGCTGGTATCGATAACATCGAGATAGAACTCCGACTGAGGATGAAGCAAGATCATTTCCGGGTCCTCTTCAGAGGCAGCAGTTTTTAACCGCAGGTGCACCGAATTGGAGAAAACCCTTGGCTGAGCAGGATCCAGATATTCAAACTCGGCGTAGCCCTCGGGAATACCAGCAAATATTTCGTATGGCAAGGCGTCAGTGATTTGCACTGGTAGCGAACCTGATACTTGGTTCCGCGACGACCAAATGGAGGGCAAAAAGATGTGTAGGAACAAACTTCAAAGTACTTAAACGCGAGGGCATCTTCCCCCCACACAAGACATGTTATGCCCATGGCAGACAAAGTATGTGCAGGTTTGAGGCGAGCCTGCACATGGGGGGGATAGTATGGACAGGAGTCGTAGAATTCTAGCATAAAACAATCGTGGTGCTAGTCCAAAGACAACTTGAAGTCAGGAGGTAGTCAGCGGGCTCGCGTTCAACATGCAAGATTCAAGCAAGATTTAAAAGAAATTGACCCTCTTGACGTCCGAGATCTAGGTCTTACCCCTTTTATCCTTGGTGCGCCTGACGCCCACGCGTATTTTTGATTTAACTCAGATTGTCCAGTACTCAGTCGTTATGCCTGGTCCTGGTGCAAAGAAAAAGACCAAATCAAAACAGCAGATATCTTCAAATACCGCGAACCATCGACCGTCAATAACAGATACATATGTAGGAGACATCGATAACGCAGGCGGCAGAAGGATGGGGACCTATCGCGGACATCCTCTGTCTCGTTTTCGATATTCCAAGCGCGTTCGGTCTGGCTCAAAGAAAGAAATCTGGCTTAATTTTTCCTCAGATTTCACTACTCGTAGTGGTCTGAAAAAGGTTCACGCAAACTTTGACGCCATCTATTGAAAGCTTGACAAGGCATGCGAAAGATATGCCGTTAAGGAGAGGATCGTCGGAGGAGTTGTAGTTATATACTCAAAAATGTGTGCCAATTCAATTTTGCGCAACAAACTGCATGAAAGAGGTATGTATCGGTCTGAGGCAAGAAACCGACATTAAACCGACTCCAGGTCTTTTGGATAAGCTTCTTCCTCTCGTAGATATTGAATCATCGAATTATATGGCGCTTCGTACCCTTTCAACAATCACTCACCATGGTGGAGCTGCAATTCGGAAAGACATCGCTCGACGAACCATGTCGACTCTTTTACGCATCGTCAACGAATTTCCCGATGATAAGACTTGTCTTTTGAAGATGTCGCTTGTCTCTTATCTCTTCCTGAAGGAAAGCCGCTTGTGTCTGTTCAAAACTCTCTCCTTCTACTCGGGACATCGGAATAACTTTCCAGGCCCCTTCACGTATGAAAAGCAAAATGTCCAGTTCGATCATTTTCTCGACTTTCTCCAGTATCCAGACAACACAATCGCCCCCAACATCAGAATACTATACTTACATGGACTGTTTCGCCTGCAAGATTACACATACAGAACTCGAAACAACATGCAAACTGTTGTTGCAATGAAGCTTTCCCGACTCGCTAGTCTTCGCCTGAGTTCCCTCACTTGGCCAGACATACCTCCCCACATCCGTGATCTCTTTCTGGCTCTTCCAGCGACTGGATTACAGATTGAATGGGTATATTTCCATCCTTCGGATTGCAACGAACTTTTTGAAAGTCCCTTGTTCAAAAACGCCTCTCGAAATCTTTCGACCCCAGAATCTGTGGTTACCCCTCCAGCCTTGTTTTCAACGTGTTAAACGTTGATGTGGTCAGTCCCGGTATTTTTTTTTTTTTGAGTCTAAAAGAGCAATCTTTGACAGATTATTGTGCAGCTTCTTGCAGGAGTCGTGGTTTTTCGCATAGCAGCATTCATTCCTGTAAGCCAAGATACATTCTGGACTGGAAGTCTTTCCAAGAAGTCCAGGGTTTCTCATGGAAGTGAGTCAAGGAATGACCAAGCAATGCAAAGCCCGATTTGTGCAAGGGCCAGACGTAGTATATGGATTTGGAATCGCGTCATCAGCAGGGCAATGAAGAACCCTCGAGAAGACTTTGAAACCGTTGTGATGGATTAAAGGTCAATCGCAACTGGGGTTTGTGTACACCGTGACTTCATTTGTGGTAGGTTTGTCCTCGCAGGAACCTTCTGAGACGTGGTGCAATGGAGGCGGGGTGGTACTATTTCCAAGCAAGGCGAGAGTGGAGATGAGGAAAATGAGTTGGGGATGGTAGTCGAACCGAGGGACACAGTGAATAGAGTTTTGAGGAGTGCTGTAGAAGCGAGGCAAGATTTTAAATGTGATGAGAAGGGGGAAGGCCAGGAAGAGGGTCGAAAGGAAGATAGAGAATTTGTACATGATTTCGAGACATTGAGGGCTGTATAGATTCTTTGCAAGAAACGAACTTTGTGGTTCCATGTTCCCCAAGTTTGCATAGTGATACGATTTTTGAACAGACGGGATGTTTGAATGGACTGAACACTGATCCGAGTCTATGACCTGACTGATGCTCAACAGATACTAACACAGCGTCCCTTGAATTCCAACTAATCCTAAGTAGCAACTTAGGCTCTATGGTAGCATCTGATAATTAAGTACAATCTCCGGTGCGGGTTCAGCCTCAAGAGTTTTACCCTGGAGAGGCTGAGCTTTGGCCCAATCAATCAAACTCCGAAATCCATTTACGGTTAGATCCATCCCAATGCCAAACGATATTGTTGTCGTGAGCATCTCTACAAATAGTCATGTGAATATCACTAGGCAGTACTTGAGCTTTTAGTAGAACTCACAGATGTTCCATGCGGTATACGTCCATATAGCGTTGCTTAACCTCATCTCGCACATATTTCAGATTCTGAGGGCGAATGGAGAGCGGATGAACGGCATGGGCTTCAGCCGCTTCGAAGCTCATTCCCATTGAAGACATGACAATGTAATGTTCGGTGGCTTCGGCGAGGCCTGCTCTGTTACGTCCCCACGTGTATCATTGTCTAACAGCTTGGAGATTTCGGACTTCCCCGGGGATATCGTTCAGCCTGTAGTCGAAGTCCAACTTCGTACTGGGTATGACCTTGAGGACAGCAGGATGTCCACCCCACGATGTGCTATACGTGTATCCATAATGACCATGTCCCAAGTCTTTTGCATGACACAGTGCATTCGAGAGGGAGATAATATTCTGACGCTTCTTGATGCGCGACGTGCATAATGGGTTAGATGCTGGCCGTGTAGCGATTCCATGCGAAGTCGCTCTTGTGGTGGCCTTGCCAAGTACGGTGGAATGCGCTTTAATAGCCGTAGAGGATGCCTAGAAAATTTGTCTGTTACTCTTGGACGAGACGGATATGCTTGCATACATACCTTGTTTTGTGTAGGCTGCAGCAAAGCATTCCTCAGCGGAACGGCAGATACGGCATACAAGAAGGAGAAGATTGTGAGGATATTGAATCGCATGAACTTGGATCACGAATCGATTATTACCAAGGATTAGGGGAGGTCCAGCCTAAGGAGCGCTCAACGAACCAATCAGTCTTTATACCCGCCTGTATACTGCCCACATGGCGACGTCCATCAATATGAAGTGTAGCCATCAACAGGAGATGTTGATATGCACATAGTCATCTGACTGAGGGTCGGACCTACATACCCTGAATTTTTGTTCCTTCAAAGGCCGTAAGTACAGATGTAATTCAAGTTGAAGATGTCTTGAGTGTTTTACCTATCTTTTGTGGTCCGAAATTCTTGCACAAATACCTTAGGACATCATCCTTGAATATATATTGCGAGCAAGTTTAAGGACGGGTCACGGTGGCGCAAACTTGAAGTCGCGTGTTCGGAAGCTCAGTAAGATCCGGTAGCTGGCGGCGATCCGCATGTATTCTGTATGTACATAGGCGTCCTGGACTGACCTCCGTTGTCCGTACAAGACCTACAGTGAAATCAAGAATTGATTCTGATGCTTTAAAATTCTACCCTTGGCACCGAACCTCGGCACCGAACATGGCCGTGATATCTCTAATTCTCTTCGTTGTACAGAGATATCCAGGCTTGATGTTATCTTGGCCTGCCGCTCTTGCGAGTCATCTGACTGAGGGTTGGACCTACACACCCTGAACGTTTGTTCCTTCGAAAGCCGTAAGTACAGATGTAATTCAGATTGAAGATGCCTTAGGTGTTTCACCTATCTTTGTGGTCCTAGATTCTTGTACAGATGACGTTAGGACATCATCCTTAAATATATCGAGAACAAGGTTGAGCACGGGTCACAGTGGCGCAAACTTGAAGTCGTCTGTTTGGAAGCTCAGTAAGATCCGGTGGCCGGGCCCTCCTCCGAGGACCTCCGTTGTCCGTATGTACAAGGCCGGATGACTGTAAGCATGTACCTACAATGGAAAGCAATATTGGAATCAAGAATTGATATTCAAGTTGATGTTTTACCCCTTGGCACCGAACATGACCGTGACATCTCTGATTCTCTTCAATATAGATACCCAGGCTTGATGTTGTATAGTGACAATGTTGGCCTGCTCTTGCGAGGAATGAAATGAAGTTATGAAGTCACGCCCGCGACACATCCCGCACCTAGGAATGACTTGACCAAAGTCAAATCAAAAGGGACTTGTCCGATAGTAGTTGGCCGGTTGTGAAGGGTTGTGATTGCCGATGAATCAATATCTGACGTGTATATCAAGTGCATATACATACCGCCCGACGCGCAATCCCTCGGGCCATTGCCCATCGCTTCTACACGTAGTGCGAACAAGCAGCTCAAAATTCCAGACATCGACTCATTGAGTTTCAAGGCATTTGCATTCAGACTGTCTCAATCCAGTTATTTTCGTACGTCGATTCAGCCCGAACAGGCTTCAAATCGATATGCAATACTGACCTGATTCATTTCCTTAAGACTGTCCTTTTTTACTAATACGCCTATGTCAAGCCCTCCCATGAATCTTCTACCCGAGATTATAGAAACGGTGGCGGACAACGCTGATCGTGCTTCTCTTATAAAGATGTCGCTCGTCTCTCATCTCTTCCTAAAGGAAAGCCGCTTACGTCTATTCGGGACTCTTTCCTTCTACTCGGGACGACGGAATAACTTCCCAGACCGCTCCACGTATGAAAATCGAAATGTCCAGTTCGATCGTTTTCTCGACCTTCTTCAGTATCCAAACAATACAATCGCCCCCAACATCAGAATACTATACTTACATGGACTGTTTCGCCTGCAAGATTACACATACGTAACTCGAAACAACATGCAAACTGTTGCAATAACGCTCTCCCGACTCGCTAGTCTTCGCCTGAGTTCCCTTATTTGGCCAGACATACCTCCCCACATCCGTGATTTCTTCCTGGCTCTTCCAGCGACTGAATTACAGATTGAATGGGTAGATTTTCATCCTTCGGATTGCAACGAACTTTTTGAAAGTCCCTTGTTCAAAAACGCTTCTCGAAATCTCTCACTCTATAATGTCAAGATGTTCGGCCCTGGTCCACGTCCATGTTTTCTTTCACAAAACTTGCATTTTCAAACTCTTGATAGTGCTTCTTTTGTCCGTATTGATGATCTGTGGAAGCCCGCCTCTCCCGAGGAACAGGTTACGATCGGGACATTTCATCTGCGCAGGGATATTCGATTGAAGACGCCTGATATGATATTTTTTCTCAGAACAGTTTTACCCCGTTTTGGACCCTCTGTCGAGTCTCTGTGTCTACCTCTTCTTGGAACCGAAGGTAGTCATGATGATCTTGATTGTCTTATTCGTTAAGTAAACGATGTTTTAGTTCCAGACAATTATCACCGACAACTTGATTTATATCAATTTACTAGCCTCAAGGACTTTCATGTGGGGCTTGTCGATCTGGATCAGACAGAGGCAATTATGACAACAGTGTGGAATGTTCTTCTGCGTCTCCCTCCCTCTCACATCGAAAGAGTAGGCTTCATTTTGCACGCGGGCACAGTAGAACCAGATCATTTGCTTGATCATATGCTTGCATTTCCCTGGGCAAGCACTGTTCAGCAATTGTCGAACATTTTCCCGTCATTGAAGAAAGTAAAATTTACAATCGGACACTGGAGGGGGGAAGAAACAACGCTGGTACCTGCCTACCTGGACGTGGTTAAGAGGGATATCTTCAGCGCTCTTGATCTTTCGATAGAATTCATCTTCAACATCTACGAAACAGGGGACGAGTGGCATTGCAGGGTATTTCTCTCCCAAGGTCCTATATCTGTCCATACATCAGCAAATCTACAATTTGATGGCCGGCCTGTTCGGCTGGTCACCAGCCCACCATCTCACCATCACACCGTCTGATTGAATAATTCGGCCTATACATCGTCGTTGTAAAGCATTCAAAGCAATCTATGGGCTCAGGAATGAGAAGCAGCCTAGTACAGGCCCCCTCAAGGAGTTAAGTGAGTCTTTGAGGCAAATCTTGTACAGTATATGTTGCTACACTTCGAGTACTTGTGAAACAATGAAAATTTTTTCGAGGGCTCAGACTTGCTCAAGGTGGGAAAAAATGAATTCAATTTGACAACTATGCTGATGCTGTAACCTCGAAAATATTTTATTCTACCAAATTCAATGGAAAAATTTGAGCTATTATCGAGATGGTGGGGTTTTGAGACCTAGGTGGTGGCAATGGTGGATGGTGGCCTGGTAGAGATGGTACCGGCTGGTACCACGTCCGGCCGGTACCATCAGCCGGTAGGTTCGCTGATGTAGCGGAGGCAGTGAACGGTGAAAACACATTAGAATCATTTAAATTATTCAAGAAATATTAAAGACAAGACAGGAACAAGTCAAATGAAACTATTTCATGTGATAGATGTGCAGATAGCTGCGGTTTCTCTTTTGCTTATGAAATCTGTGAAGCATTCTCAGAATGAGGAAGCAGAGCTCGTCAATTGATCGGCTGTTGATCCTACCTGTGCGGGTCCCTGTTAATGGTTAATGACTGATGGTTGCAAGTTATAATTCCATCTTGTTTCATGCGCTAGCTGGCTGTTTGTTACTCCCAGTCACTAGAATGCAACAGATTCTTCTTTAACTAGAGATGGGTTATCCAATACCTTGAAGATTCTGTGATTAATCAGAGATTATGATAGTAGTTACACGCCAAGATTGAACAAAAAGGGTTTAGCGCAAGGAATTCCGAGGTTCTTCTACCCCCTCATTTCTGAGCCTTCGAGTGTCTAGGATGTAGGTACACTCTTCGAGTAATGAACCCTGTAGGCTGTAGCCTAAGCTATGGTTGAAAGTTCCCTTACTCTCCCCCACATCAAACACTGACAAATCAGTTCACATGCCCACGTTCATACTTACGCAACCGAACTTAAGTTTACTGTTACTCTCATAGCTAGAAATAACTGTGCATACCAGTAGTGAGGCCTAGAGGAATTATACTTAGAGTGTAGTCAATCCATGATTGGACTTTGCAAGGCCCACAATTTCATAAAGATCATTTTCGTTGGAGTTTTCATTAGAATCAATATACATACAGAGCTTGTACAGAGCATTAGAAATCACAGTAAGTAAACTATGAAACACAATGGTGTCATGGCTTGAAATATGTAGGAAAAAAACTCCCAGATACAGTGAGCTATGAGGCTGGATACACGCCTTGAGGAGTTGAACGCGCTGGGGAGGGGCAGCAAACGTCGTGAAAGGATGGCATGTCAAAAGAATGTCATATCAGCACCATGTCTCAACAGACTGTCCACTGTCCAGACAATTACTTGTGGGAGAAAGATGGAGCGTGTGCTTTGGAAAGCTGAACAGGTGATGTGTCCAAGGAGCGTCTTGAGTAGTATACTTAGGTCAAGTACGAACCTGTCATTCGAGAATGACAAGTTCTTACTTGGGCATCCTCACGTGTCTTGGACATTTTCAATTCCGAGCCTCACCAAAACATAAGATTCACTTCGAACACTGAAAAAAAAACACTCTTTCCATCTCCTGCTTTAGAGGCTTAGTCTACCCTCAGTCAAATGCAGGATAGATTTCAATTGTTTCGACTAGATATCATTTGAAATTTCGGTATGAAATGAAAGGCCTACTACTACGACTGAGTACTGAGATCTATAGTCAAAAGCCCATCGGATCGGTCATTGGAATTTTAGATTATGTAGGTCAGGGGTGTCTAGAACTTTGTCACATAAGATATCAATCATCAATCGAAGATCCATTGCAAGGATTCGGAAGGAAAACAAGGAAAGGAAAGAATCTAGCTATAGGGTATCATTATCATCATCATAAAGTCTAGTTGAAAACCCAGGTCATGAATTTCCAGTTTCGGTTTCAGGGTTAGTTTAAGTTATGTAGTGGTCAGGAGTAAAGTAAAAAGGCTAAGGTAGCGTCTAAAACTTTCGTTAACGTTAAAGTATCAATCATCAATCAGCGCTCGGGAGTAAGAGATCAAGGACATGGAAAGAGCAGAGAAGGAAGGAAAATCAGGAAGACAAGGAGGAGAGATAGGAGAGGGGAAAAAAGGATATCATCATCATCATCTTCTTCCTCCAACGAAAACATCTA
This sequence comes from Termitomyces sp. K1Ag, assembly GCA_017657315.1. Taxonomy (NCBI): domain Eukaryota; kingdom Fungi; phylum Basidiomycota; class Agaricomycetes; order Agaricales; family Lyophyllaceae; genus Termitomyces; species Termitomyces sp. K1Ag. Next base: position 8,704 of record JAGGAR010016163.1, read on the forward strand.
CACCTCATCTCATCTCCTCGCGCCTGCACCGCCACCACCACCACGCGGCCCAGACCCAGCCGGTGCCGCGCCAAGCTTCAGCGTTCCCCTTCCCCCTCCCTGTCCCCCTCCTTGTCCCTGTCCCTGTCCCTGCCCATGTCTCGTAGGCGACGCAGGCACACTCGTCCCTGCACTCGCAAACCCACTCTCATCAACAGGCTTCATCGCGTCCGCCTCGCTCTGCGTAAGCGCCTCCGCCATCTCCCCATCCTCCTTCGTCGGTACCAGGTCTCTGTCTCGGTCGCCTGCTCCCCCACCCGACCCCAACTTTCTCACAACCTCCGGCACCCCCGCTTGCACCCCCGGCCCCACACCTCCACCGGCCCCCGCCACCTCCCTCCTCAGCACATCCACCTCCCCCTGCACCACGACGCCCTCCAACCACCAATGTCCGACCATCTTGCGTGCCTGCGCATGCTTCTCGGGGTGGAGCCTCAACATCGGCGCGAGGAACCCCGTGAGCGCGTCTGCCTCACCGGGGGGGAAGAGGTATTTGTCGTGCAGCACGCTTTCAAGGGGCCAGTAGCGCAGTTTTGTTATGTGGCGGAGTTCACCTGCGGGTGGGGAGGGCATTAGCGGGGGGTGTTCGTTATGAGGCAGGGGAGAGGGGAGGTGAGGTGAGGTGAGGTGAGGAAGGAAAGAGAATGGGTAGCGAGGATTCTTTTGTTTTGCGGACGGGACGGGACAGTGGAGGGGGAGTGAAAGAGCAAATGTGCGAGGGGCACAATGACAAAGACAGAGACAGAGAGATGGCCGGGACCCGAGAAAAGCACGCGCACGCGAAGAAAACAAGAAACCAAGAAAAAGATAACAAAAAAAAAATCAAAAACCACACCACACACCTTTCCGATTAAAAGACTCCCCCGAATACTTCTCCGCAAACGCCACACTCCGCGGAATCTCGCCCATGAGCTCCATGATCTGCGCGATGTGGTCGTCGTCTTTCTCACCTGAAACTTTGGCTCTCTGATTATTTGTGTCTTCACCTCCACACATGATCACAGTGACTAGTCCTATCACAAGATGGTTGCTATTTAGACTAGTTTGGTGTCCAGCTATATATTATCCAAGGATAGCATTCATACATAGCATTTAATTAAGTATGTGTTTGATAGCTCTCAAACTTCTGATTTTGTTTCAGAAACATCAGTTCTGTCTTCACCTCCACATCTAAAGAAACAATCGCATTAATACAGATAAAATCTTACTGTCTAACTCCCTGCTCATCTCAGTTGAAACTTTGGCTCTCTGATTATTTGTGTCTTAACCTCCACACATGATCACAGTGACTAGTCCTATTATAAGATGGTTGCTATTCAGACTAGTTTGGTGTCCAGCTATATATTATCCATGGAGGACATTCATACATAGCATTTAATTAAGTGTTTGATGGCTCTCAATCTTCTGATTTTGTTTCAGAATCATCAGTTCTGTCTTCACCTCCACATCTTAAGAAACAATCACATCAATATAGATAAAATCTTGCTGATGTATGATTGGTCACATTGGATACTCATGTAAGAATAGCACTGTGAGATACAATATCAACTTGAATATCTTTTCCTCCTAGTATTTGCAGGTAAGTGTAGCTCTAAGGAATCAGAAGGAATGTTTCCAAGAGTGCCAACAAGCAGGCAGAAGAAAGGTGAGATTCCATTAATGTGATCATCATGATTCTGTAGTGGGCATCTACCCCTTTCAGTTTAGATCATAATCAATCCTAGCTGTTGCGATCCATCTCAAATCTATACAAACTAAGAGTGTTTGCAATGCTGATTTCAAGATCTTCCATATATTAGCAAGCATTGTACTAACACAGCTAGGCAACTTGAACTGCTTCTCCAGTCCTCTTGCTTACTTTTCATCCAGTGGTTATCCTCTGCCTTCACTACATAGTCTACTGCCTAGGCCAATCATGACTCCAGAAGAGCAACAATTTATCAAAGGAATAGGACAGGAACTGCTTGGTCTTGTGATACCTGGCATAGCAACTCTCTCTTTTTTCTATGGTCTACCTCTTATTCAATGTCAACATCAGGTGCTAAGTTACTCCATAGGTTTCCTGATGCCAATTGCAATCATGGGTGCCTACTCTTCTGCCCAGTGAGATAGACTTTGAAAAGAGCACATACTTACCCTCACTCTAATTCTTTGTGTCTATTAGGTCTTGGACTCAAACTTGGCTTTCCAAATGTCAACTTGCAGTTGTTTGCCTGGGTATTGTTGCATTGAGTGGAAGTCTCTTAGTGTTTACTGGCACTTCAATCATTTACTATCAACTGTTCCAAAACACTGTTACATCTCTGTCCCAACGTGTTGACCATGTCAATGCTATACTTGGCAAATGGAATGTAGCCCGTACATGGTTTGAATTCATCCCTGTGAGTTTACACATTTATGATGATCTTTACCTGAAATACTTCTATAGTACTCTGTTTATTTACACTTGGTGTGCAGCATCCCTGACCATTATTTTGTGCATGCTGATATCTATACAGTTGCCACACTTGTATTTGTGGGCATGTACTCCAACCCTAATATCCTCATGGCAAACATAGAACCCACCAATGCAGCTTTCAATTTTCTATTTTCTGCAATCATAGCTTTGTCATTTGTCACCAACTTTGTTGCAACATCCTTTATTGGCTGGAGATTATGGTATGTTCCTGCCCATTACTTCAACATCTCTGAATCACTACAAATGCATGCAATGGCAGGGGACATGTAAAATTCCTACAAAGAAACATTGACAGTCAAAAGTGCCAATTATTCAAATTGCAGCGAATCTTATATCTTTTGGCTGATGGTGGAGCCGTCTATGCTCTACTTCAGGTGGGATTTAGAGATTTTTGTATATATACAAAGAATAATGATCAAACTTGCAGCTGGTAGAGATTGTATCTGACTTTGGTTAGTCAGAATCACGAAGCTGGATCAATTTCTGGTGCAGTGATTGGATCAACTTATTTTTCCATCTCAGTGTGTTTATCTCTTTCTATGATTGTCCATATGCTCAATATCTGCAGGCAGTCTACCCAGCATTGACAATTGCCCTCATCCATGGGCCATTTTCAATTGCAGGTGTGCATGAGACTGTGAACTCACTCCAAATATCTTCTCTGAGTGTCTAATTGGATGCCAATCAGCAAGAGACACATCTACTGAAATCTTCTGCATTTCTTCTGTCTCTTATAACATATGTCCCTTTCTTTTGACTTCTACTATATTGCCTGAGTTCCTTGCATACATATCTGTACTAGGACATTGTTTGATTTTCTCAGTCTACTGTACTGGTACAGCTTTCATACAAGTATCATATCTTGCTTTCCATCTCTAGCAGACAATTGTAAAGACCATTAGTAGTTCATTTCTTACTTTCTGCCTGACACTCCTTAAACTCAACTCAGACTTGTAACCATTTGTTCTAAACATACCAATACACTATTTGGTTCTAACTGCCAACTTGTGAGAGTAGCTATTGCTGATGGCATGGCATGACTTGGATGTAGCCAGTACAAAAAAGACAGAGCCACAGATTGTCAGGTAAACATACCACAGTAGGTGCTGAGCAAGTATAGTGACCCTAAGAGGACAAGATTTTTCACTTTTGCCTAGCAATGATGCTGAAGATATTCACTGCAGACAGGATGCTGTTATAGCATGCCACAGATCCACCATTGGCCTGTTTGTCAAGACTTGAAATACAACATTTTGCCAGATACTAGTGGAGATCGGGGTGCTAAATGCTCGAAATATTATGCAACGTATGGGGTTCGAAGGTTGACAGGTGGACTCATGGCAGTGTGGTGTACGTACTACGCACAGTATCTGCTACGGATTTCATTTCATCCCGAGAGGCAAGGGTCGGAATGATGTGTTCTTTGCCATGCACACGAGATGGCTGAAACCGCCTAGACAGATCGTTTACGATCTTGCATGTGCGCTGGGGCCCTACTGTAGGGTCAGAGAACCGGATTTCTATGGAGACAGTCCATTCATCAGCAATGAATTCCACGCAATGGACCATATGAAGTACGCACCAGCCGCGTTTGCAGATACCTACATAGCGATCAATCCTGGCATTTCACAGTTCAAAACAAGTGTGGCGGAGTGTGGAAACGGTGGGCTGAACCGTATAAGGAAGCTGGTGAGTTATATGGGGCAGGTGAAGGTGTTTATGTACACGAAGGTCTTCATTTCAATTTGGAATAGGATTCGAATTCGAGAGAAGTTTGAAGGTAATAATTGAAAGTAGGATGTAATCTTTATAATGGTGCCCATGCAAAGTACTTTACAATAGCATGAGGGAACATGAAGTCCTCAAGGTCACAGGTGGCGCAGGGAATCAGATTAAAAATGGAAGTGGGAGGGATCACAATCGTTTGAAGGGACGTACTACCAAAATATCTGCAAGGAGGTAAAGTGGTGAGGGGTTACCAGGGGGTAAAGTGGGGAGGGCACGCGAGAATGATTGCGGGACATTAAAGTGGTATGTACTATCCAGGATGTTTGCATGCAGAGTAAATGGTGAGAGGACACCGGAATGATGATATGACAGCAGTTCAGAGCTGGTGCACCAGATTGAGGAACTAATTTGGAGAATGATTTCCGGAACGATTCCATCCACATTGGTCCTGATTTGATGGCGGTGATGTGCTGTCTAGCCAATCAGGCCGTGTCCTAATATAGCGTCGTAGTCTACTGGTGGCATCCTTCTATGATTATGATTCAATTCTCAACTGCGGTGGTTCAATCCACTTGTATGTTTTTATTTTTCAATGAAATTGAACCCATTCTGGTGGCCCGTCACCCGATGTTTAAGGAGATAACGTAAAGTATACTTAGGCTAGGTAGTAGATTTCGCTTGATCTGGCCGGTCAGTTTGGCCCACTATGCCAGGATGTTTGACAGGCCAATAGCATCTATCTGGCAGGCTGGGAGTCTGGCTGGCTTAGGTGAGGCGATATATTCGATAGATCTCAAGTGTTTCGACTAGATATAACTTGAAATTTCGGTATGAAATGAAAGGCCTACTACTACGACTGAGTACTGAGATATCTATAGTCAAAAGCCCATCGGATCGTGTCGTTGGGGTTTTGGATTTCGAATTCATGGGTCAGGGGTCGGGGGCGTCTAAAACTTCGTCACATAAAATATCAATCATCAATTGAAGATCAATTGAAATCAAGGAAAGGAAAGAATATAGCTATAGGCTATCGTTATCATCATCATCAAGTCTAGTTGAAAACCCAGGTCATGGATTTCGAGTTTCGGTTTCACGGTCAGGGTTAGTTTAAGTTATGTAGGGGGTCAGGAGTAAAGTAAAAAGGCTAAGGTAGCGTCTAAAACTTTCGTTAACGTTAAAGTATCAATCATCAATGCATCGATCATCAATCAGCGCTCGGGAGTAAGAGATCAAGGACTCGGAAAGAGCAGAGAAGGAAAGAAAATCAGGAAAACAAGGAGGAAAGATCGGAGAGGAAAGGAAAAGGATATCATCATCATCTCCAACGAAAACATCTACACCTCATCTCCTCCCCCCCGCACCTGCACCGCCACCACCACCACGCGGCCCAGACCCAGCCGGTGCCGCGCCAAGCTTCAGCGTTCCCCTTCCCCCTCCCTGTCCCCCTCCTTGTCCCTGTCCCTGTCCCTGCCCATGTCTCGTAGGCGACGCAGGCACACTCGTCCCTGCACTCGCAAACCCACTCTCATCAACAGGCTTCATCGCGTCCGCCTCGCTCTGCGTAAGCGCCTCCGCCATCTCCCCATCTTCCTTCGTCGGTACCCTGTCTCGATCTCGGTCGCCTGCTCCCCCACCCGACCCCGACCCCGACCCCGACCCCGACTTTCTCACAACCTCCGGCACCCCCGCTTGCACACCCGGCCCCACACCCCCACCCCCACCAGCCCCCGCCACCTCCCTCCTCAGCACATCCACCTCCCCCTGCACCACGACGCCCTCCAACCACCGATGTCCGACCATCTCGCGTGCCTGCGCGCGCTTCTCGGGGTGGAGCCTCAACATCGGCGCGAGGAACCCCGCGAGCGCGTCTGCCTCGCCGGGGGGGAAGAGGTATTTGTCGTGCAGCACGCTTTCGAGGGGCCAGTAGCGCAGTTTCGTTATGTGGCGGAGTTCACCTGGGAGCTCGCGTCAGCGGGTTTTCTATTCTTCCTTTGTTTTCCCCCTTTGGTTTCGCGATGGGACGCGAGAGGGAGAGGGAGAGGGAGGGGAAGGGGAAGGGAAGAGCACGCAAACAAGAGAGAGAAGAAGAAACCACACCACACACCTTTCCGATTAAAAAACTCCCCCGAATACTTCCCCGCAAACGCCACACTCCGTGGAATCTCGCCCATGAGCTCCATGATCTGCGCGATGTGGTCGTCGTCTTTGCTGTAGCGCGAGCCTGAGGCCGGGTCGAAGAGGTAGTCGCCGCCTGTTATTAGTTCGAATATCTGTTGGGTGGAGCGGGCGCGTCAGCCGGTGATCGTGATCGTGGAGGTGGGGGTGAAGGTGAAGGTGGGGGAGGGGGAGGGGGTGAAGGGGAGGGGAAGGGGTGAAAGAATGGGGAGGGGGTGAAGGAATGAGGGGAAGGGGTGAAGGAACGGGGGAAGAAGGGACGAGGCGATCGCATAGACGTAGTCCACGATTGGGGTGAATATAAAAGAAGGCGTGGGGGAGGACGTATGAGGGGGAAGGAAGGAAAGGGGAGGGGAAATGGGGGTGTGAAGATGTAGGAGTAAGTGGGGAGGGTGGGGAGGAGAGGGACGATCCATAGCCCGCGGTAACCGGTAAAGGGCAGCGCGTGAAGGAAGGAAGAAGGGAAGGTGCGTGAAAGGTGCGCGAAGGGTATAGAAAGAGACAAGGAAAACGCAAGGACGCACCACACAAGCCACACTCCAAATATCCGCACTAGGTCCCCACTTGGCGCCGAGTATAACTTCAGGACAGCGATACTGCCTCGTTTGGATGTCGTCTGTGAAGTGGTGTTCTGTCCATGTTGCTGTTGTGCGGGGGGTGGGGGTTAGCGTGGCCCAAAAAAAGTGAGGAGGGAAGGAAGGGGGGGGGGGGGGGGGGGGAGAAAAAAGAAAAAGAGATCGAAAGGAGAATGGAAAGAGGAAGGTAAAAGCCAGAACGGAGGGAAAGGAGGTATGGCAGCACGAAGGCACGAAGGCACGAAGACACGAAGGAGGGAACGAACCAACGAACCAACGAACCAAAAACCAAAAATCAAAAACAGAGCAAGGAAGGACAACGAAAGAACAACGAAAGAACCCCGAAGCAAGCAAGCAAGCGAAAAAAAAACCAACACACCATTCCCCAAATCAGCAATCTTAACCGTAATCCTCTCTCCATACCCCTCTCCCTCTGCCTCTCCTTCCCCATCTTGTCCATCTTGTCCTTCGCTCCTCATCCCCGCCTCCAAAAACTCCGTCAAGGCCGCGTCCATATCCACGCTCATACTCATCTTGCCCAGCCCAAAGTCTATCTTCTCTTTCTCCTTTGCGTTCGCATTCGCATTCGCAGGGCCCGGATCCTCGTTGGCATTCTCGTTCTCGTTGGCGTTGTGTGAATGCCCAGAAGACGAAGCAGACGCAGACGCGCGCGGGGGCGCTTGTTGCGTGAGGAGTGATGGGCCTGGTCTGGTCGCGGGGGGATTGGGCTTGGGCTTTTTCGTATCAAAAGCGGAAACCCCGTCCGCTTGGGATTGGGATTGGGATTCGGTGAGAGAGACGTTGGATACCCCGCCCGCGAGGTCTTCCTGTCCCTGCCCTTGTCCTTGTCCCCCTCCAAGTCCACGCCCGTGAGGCTCGATCT
>JAGGAR010016164.1:0-16501 GCA_017657315.1 Termitomyces sp. K1Ag
CCTGCAGCTCACTGTAACTGGCCCAGCCACTCACTGCACTCAACACAGCCACTCACTGCACTCGACACAGCCACTCATGGTCGTCCACTGCACACTCACGGCAGTCACGGTACCACTGCAGGGGACTCACTGCTTTTTCTGTATGCCCGTCATTGACAAGTTAACCCGCGAGTGACAAGCTCTCAAAGTCATTCTTCATGGGGGAAAGCCGGTACATGAGATCCTGAGAATCTTGGAAGAGCAAACCATCATGAGGTCTTTAAACAGCCTCAACTCACCTTACCATCTCAAGTTGGATGCTTCGTTCTGCGATACGAAAACGTTTACTTTGTAATGGTAAGTTATTCTCTTCCTCGAGACTGAGTGAGGCTGACTTTCTTTACAGCCTCTCTATCCCACTGACATCGAGAGTGAGCTTGTCCGCTGCGAAACATTTAATGTGGAGCGTGCCCGTTTCTATTTTGTTGAGGGGGTGAGCGCTTTCACGCCTCCCGTTCTTATTCATTGCTGATGTCTTGACAGTACATCGCCCTCATGAAGCTCCATAAAGGTGGAATTGTGCGCCGTGACCGTCAAACCCGGCAATATGCTCATCGACGTTGATGGACATGTAGTTCTTGCTGACTTTGGTCTTGCCCATAATTTCAATGACTTCCCAACGTTGGCTGAGAGAATATTTCAGTCTTACTGGCCCTTTTCTCGTGGAGATGTAATTACCGGACTCGAGACCCCATACCCGAGGAACTGCCTTTTGTACTGGACTTGATGTGTGGAACACTGTTTCACATGTCACCTGAACTTGTAGGTGGCCAACATTATTCATTCCCTGTAGATATTTGGGCTCTCGGAACCACTCTTTATATCATGGTAACTGGGGAGAATGAGCCGTCCTCTCGCTTTTCCTTAAAAAACATTGTGGCTCATTCCCTAATCTTCAGCCGCCCTTTGACGCCGAGTCTGACAGCTTCGATGAAATGAAGAACGAAATTCTGCACAAGGAATCGAACTTCTTCCGGAGGATGGTGTGGATGAAGTTACCCAGGATTTCATCTGCAAAGTGCGTGGATACTCTTGCTCTTTGGTGTCTACGCGCTGACTTGGTACGACCATTCAGCTACTTCAGAAAGCGCTCAACGACAGACTCCGTCTCACAGAATAGGAAGAACATCCATTCTTTGCAGGCATGTGTGTCATCCCTTCTTCCTCATCATGACATCAATCCCTTATTTACTTAGTTGTGTCTGTCGAAATTGGCCCTTGTTTGAACGACTTGTTCCTCCTACGTGGGTTCCTGGCCCGCAAATACGCATCTCTTTCACTCTAAAGCACGAGATTTTTGTACCTGGCTTCCCTTCGACGGAACGAGTTCTTATCCGATCTTCGAGTACACCTCAGACGATATAGCCGCTCGGGTCATCCGAACAAGGTCAGAAAATTAACAAGAACCAACTTTGTCTAGCCTTTTTGCTAGAACTTACTATAGCACCCTTGGTCGTATCGCTTTCGTTCAGCTGTATCAGCTTCGTGATGTCAATCATTGTAACTTATGAGATTTGCGTTGTGTTTTTTTATTCGCTATATATTCGCCACATTGAGCGTGCCTTCTTTGAGCCCTCAGGCTGCCGGCTGAGGCATGTATTAGCATGTATTAAGTATGTGTGAGGTGATCATGATGTATATGTGGACTAGACCTACTACTATGGCGTTTGGCATTCTTGTTTCTTGAATCGTCTATCATGATATGCTGAAGCATTGCTGGATCAATGACTTGTCCATTTAGTCAACATGTGGCGCGTCGATCTCAGTATTCCAAATCCGCGTCAAGTCATTTTCGTCAAATTTTCACTGTCGTCAAACTCAGACCTAGCGTCAGAATTCCTCTTGGAGCTTATTTTCGAGTCGGACGGGTCGGTAATCGTCCTCAGCACAATCCTTCTTAGAATCCATCTCTGAGTTTCAGTGTTCTAAACTTCGAGCGTCCAGCCAGCAATAATGAACGAGGTTAATCCTGAGCACCCAATCCACTGATGTGCATTTGAACCTTCGTTAACCTAATCGAAGTATTCCTATAAGTAGCTATCGTCATCTTCATTTTCGGACTCGGAATCTACAGCCGAATACAACCAGTCATTGCTATCTCCATAAACCTCGCCAATGACCTTCCGTAGCTCAGCTAGAGTCTCGTTGTTGATTCTCCTCGATTCCTCCAGCGAAAGGGATTCTAAATACAGACCGGCGCTCTTCCGAGACCTAAAGCAATTCACTATCTGCATCGCAATCGTCTCCCCTGGAAAACTTCCAGGCTTGTGCAATCCCCACCCAAACGTTATCAGTCTCTTCAGCGCTACAAAAGACGGACGAAGACCAGGGATACCGGGTTGAGTGATTCTCACTCCAAAAGAAAGTACTTCAAGAAGAGGACATTCGTTCGATCTAACGAAAAGTTCCTCGAGGAACGGAAGATCGCCAAACATCATCCATGCTTTCATATCGAGCCTAAAATCCTCGACCTCCAGAAATACCAACTGGTCTACCCGAAGCGACTGCCAAAAGGCATTTCCAAGTGCGATCAAAAATTCGCCGTGCTCCCTTAAGTCGATTTCAATTCTAGTTGTCGGCTCAGACCCCGGGCCCAAGCTGGACTTGAGGCAGAGCATCTTTTCCCTCAGCATGAGTTTGAGAAGCGAGCCCTCGACATTATTCTGGACTCTCGATGCCAGCCTCTTCATGAACGCAATAGAATATTCAGAATCGTGTAATGTCGCAAGTGGTGGTGAGACCGTGTGCTCAAGTTCGATGCGTGAAGCTTTTCCTGAGAAAAGAATATTGTCGAAGAAGAGAGCAGAACTGCGGAGGTCGCATGACAGCTCAATGTTCCCGAGGTGTACTAAGGAAATCGGTACCACAACCTGTAAGGATGCAATGCCACCTTGACTGGCTGAATCATTGGTTTCAGTGATCTTGAGCGTTTCAAGGAAGGGTGTTTGTGAAAGGATGTCTAGAAGCTGAACCATCGAGGGCCTGAAGCGCGCTGGAATGCGAGAAAGGGAAAGTGTTTTAAGATTATGAAACCTTGCCAAGTCCCAGTTCATGCTGCACCCTTCGAGTATGAGGGCCTCCAATTTTGAAAATGCTATGACCATGTCATTCGGAAGCATGTTCTTTTCAGAGGGCTCGAATTGCAGCTCGAGGTGTTCCATGAGTGGTGCTGCCTGCTGTGCTAACGAGAAGAGTTCTGTAGAACTTTCCTTCAGCCTCCTCTGTCGATGGAAGGGGTTGCCATGGTCCAAGTTACTCATCGCGAACCTCAGCTGGAGAACAAGGCTTTTGACGCGTGATAAATGAGACTTGAACACCTCCGTTAACACGGTATAGGATGTGGGAATGTGTGGGGAATATGGCGCCTCGAACATCCCATAATAATTAACGATCAAGAAGGTCCCCTTCGAACGCTCGATCATCTCCAGCGCCCACCTGGGACTGCGCATCGGCAAATTGGACCAGAGGGTTGGGGTGGACAATGCCACGCTGCGCCAGTGAGAGCAGACATGAGACACAGCTCTGACCCAACGCATGGGTTGCCTGTCGGAATAGCGCTCTACGTGATGGTACCAAGGGTCGTTGTGCGCGATTTTAACAAGCTCTTGGAAAATAGTGGCAAGTGTCTCTGAAGAAATTCGGCAGGTGATATTGAAGGCATTGTACCGAATCCTGTAGCGCTCTATGTTTACCTCGTGTGCTGCCATTTGCGCTTTATGAATCTGTTTGCAAGATACAGCTGAAAGCGTGGGGTGAATTTTGGGATTGGTATTGGTATGTCGACCGCGTTGAGACCACGTACCTTATATCTTCCGTACGCAAAAAGTCGATACGAGCAGCTGAAAGTTTTTCAATGTTCAGGTTGAATTTTGACAGCCTAAAGGGACCGATTACGTCTAAGTTTTCAAAAATCATATTTGGAGCCGGTGGAGTCTCCGCCCAACCAACGCCAAACAGATGGTGATCGGGATTAACGACGCGCCGACTTTCTGTCAGTGTCAAGCTTCAGCTTCAAGACGCATCACAACTACGCCGCAAAAAATCAAGTTGTCCGTCACAAACAAACAATTGGGGTACAATAAAAGACCGTCACTCTTTCGATATCAGAAACGCGAACCACGGCATCACGTCCTTCTGCACCCAACGCCTTTGATGCTAGACCTTGGGTATCCGCATATCTGCCCGACATATTTACCAATACCCAATCTGATCGAATACGCCAGAGATAAAGGTCAGTTCAGAGCTCGAATCTTGCACAGCAACAAAGACTATAGATGTGTATGTACCCAACATAGAAGATCCTCATACAGCCTTGACCCATCCACGAACGGGATAAATGGAAGAACGAGATTTGAGAGAAGAACAGTGTACAGGTACTTTTCATCCATAGAAAGGATAATCGTAACGAGTGTTAATGACATGGTTGACGATTGACACTGGCTGGACATGTAAGAGGTCAGTTTTTTGGACGAACCGCGGAGGCATGCCGCATAGTGATCACCGAGAGAGAAGTATCCCCGGAAGCAGGAGGTCTATGTATACGCAAGATCCCAAGTAGAGCGAGTAGATTGGTTTACGTTGGAGATAGAGGAAGCAGAGAGACGGCCAGCTACTCCTGAACAATTCGCAGGAGGCAAACGCGCATGAGAGAGATGGAACGTATTGTATTCATTGTTGAGCAGAAACAGTGGTAGGATGCCTTCCCATGCAGTACAGAGTTAAGAGTTGAGCCATCGTGATACTATTCACTTGAACAGATACGCACCTTGTTCCTATGTAAAAGGGGCTCCCTGAGGCACAGAAAACAACAAAGATGGTCAATGCATAATGCATGATGACTGGAGTCAAGGGAAGAATTGGTGATCCAGAGCGCGAGGTACTATTGTGTTAGCTCAGCTTTCTGAGTCATTAGATCTGCACTATGAGAAGACTGACGCAACAATAGACGGGTACAAGTAACTTGAGAGACAACTAGAGATTATCCGCCGCAGCCTTGCATTGGGGACGTCAGCATCATGATATTGTGAACGACGTGAGGAAGAGGGTTGGAAAATTATTTGAAAATAATTATCGAAATACACAATATTTATATGGAGGGGCTTTGGCCAAATAATGGGTGAGTGACACGGGCACATGACGTTGATGCAAAGCTGGTCGCGTCGAGTTCACATGAAACTAGCAGAACTGACTGCACCACTGCAGCAACTCAGAATGCATTCAGATGAGCGTATGTTAGCTCACGGCGGACTCTGTCTCAGCATTGTTCTGGAATCCTCTAACATTCAAGTCATATCATGATGTAGATGCCGAAAAGATAACTTGGGATCTCTGGTGGCAAGATGAACGGGGATCAAGTGAGATGGTATCTCCTAAGGCTGATCGTAAAGAATCATCGTCTCGATTTTTTGCGGATTTACCTGGGATTTACCACCACCCAAACCAGTCCATAACTCAATGTGTTCTATGTATGTAGCTTCGCAGATATATAATCTTTCTCCACAGGCGGCTGTATGATCCCTGGGCCTGATCAGCTCAATATATAAACCCGTCATTTTCTTGATCTCAGATGATGTATACATTACTAATACACAGCAGAATCTGTCTAGAACTCGTTACCTTCGTTTTCAGTATCCCAAATTTCGCAATAAACTTCGTCAATGGATTTTTGCAACTCATCCAGAATCTCGTTGTTGACGGCCCGTCATCCCTCTACCCTGAGTGTCACCAAACGTAAACCTGCACTCTTCCGAGACGTGAAGCAAGCTGCTAACCCCTCCGCGATAGTCTCTTCTGGAGAACTCCCAGGCTGATCAAAAACCCATCCAGTGATTGTTAGGGTTTTCAGCGCTACAAAAGACGGGCGGAGACAAGAATTATTAGACTGAGTGACCAATCCGCGACATAGTCCTTCAAGTAGGGCATCGTCATTTGATCTGACACAAAGCTCCTCCAGGAACGGAAGATCACCGAAAATCATCCAGGTGTTCACATTGAATCCGAAATTGTCGACGTCCAAGGATGATAAATGGCCTAAACGGAGCGACTGCCAGAAAGCGTTCCCAAGAGCAAGATCAAATTCGCGATGGTCAAAGAGGTTGATTTCGGATGTGAATGTCGACCTCGTCTGGTTCATTAAGCTGGACTTTGAGCAATATATTGTGTTCCCCAGAACGAGTCTGGTAATTGAACCCTCGACGTCATTCTGGATTTTCCACGACAACTTCTTCATGTAGGTGATAGAGGAATTGTCTAATGCATCGAACATTTGTGAAGGCATGTGATCGAGGGTGATACGGGAAACGTTTGCTGCGAAAGTAGTATTGTCGAAGAAGAGAGCGGAGCTGGGTAAGTCGCATGAAAGATATATACGTACGAGGTGCGCCAAAGACATTGGTGCAACACTCTGCTTGGATAAGACGCATCCTTGACTATTCGAAGAGTGGATATCAGTGATCTGGAGCGTTTCTAGAAGCAGTGTTTGCGAAAACACGCCTAAAAGCTGAACCATCGACAGCCTTGCGCCCACTGGGATGTAAGAAATGCAGAGTGATTTGAGATTCCTAAAGCTTGCTAACTCCCAGCTCAAACCGTACCCTTCGAGTGCGAGGACTTCCAATTTTGATAATCCAGCAACTAATTTGTTTGGAAGCATGTTTTTCTTGGAGTACGCGCATAATGTAAGGCGCATTTCGAGGTATTCCATGATTGGCACTGCCTGTTCCACTAATGCTAAGAGTCGAGCAGACCTTTCCTCAAGCCGTTCCTGTTGTTGCTCGGGGCCGGCAAAGAGAGATTGGTCCTCATTACCCATCTTGAACCTCAGATCGAGAATGAGGCTTTTGACACGTGAAATATGGCGGCTGGAAACCTCTGTTAACGCAGTGTAGGGTGTGGCGGTCTGTGGGGTTTGTCTAAGAGGAAGCATTCCTCGATATTGAACTGTCAAGGGAGTTGCCTTCAAGCGTTTCATCATTTCGAGAGCCCACCTCGGATTATCCATTGGTAAATTGGTCCATAGGTTCGAAGTTGACAAGGCGACACTCCGCCAATGAGAGCACACATGGGATATGGCTCTGATCCAACCCATCGGTGGCCTGTCGGGATAGCGCCTGATTCTACACCCACTAACGTTATCATACCAAGGGTCCAAACCGTGAGGCCGGATTTTCTCTGCGATGTTGACTAGTTCACTGAAAATAGTGCCAAGAGTCTCCAAGGGAATTTAGCAGGTAATGTTAAGCACGTTATACTGATTCTTGTAGTACCGGGCGATTTCTTCGCTTGTTGCCATTTGGTCTTCAATGTACTCGCGAGCTGCAGCTCTGCTAGCTGCAGTTGAGAATGGGCCTAGGATTTTGGGGTCCGTATAGGTACCTAATAAAGTCTAATTAGAAAACAGAATATCGATCTCGTTAGACTTTGCCCACCCTCCATCGTCCAACCAGAAAAAAAATTGCAAATGCGGATGGAGACGTCTTAGGAGGAGCTTCGCCAGCACAGCCACGTCCAAACTATAGTATAATGCATCAAAAACGTGCTCGCATCAAGTTGTTCAACACTTTCAAGATCATGCAACAGGAGGAAAGAGCATCTCCAGCAGGGAGCGAGCATTCTTTGAATTGAATACCAGAATTACAAGATTACTTTGAATGTGCATCAAGCTAATTCGCGATCGCCCAAAATTTAAAACCGGATGTAGACTGGCGCTCATTCGTGATCTGATGCAAGCAGTATGTAATCTGCCTTGCGACGGTTTCCTCAAACGTTGACGCAATTCGTCTCGTGTGCATTTGTATTGCTTCAGCCTCCTGCAGATGAGTATCAAGCTCGAGACTGTCCCTCGTCTTACTCCATCTCTTGTAGCGCCACAGCCCCGGTGATGAGTAACCCTGGGAGCAGCCACCTCGTTGTCCGAAGTAGGAAGAAGTCCTCGTTTGAGCCCTTGGGCAACTAAACAGGGTCAGAAGATTGCCTAGTGTTGCTAAATCTAGTATATACCTTGTCCTTGGGTGAACTGCCCAACAGATGGCCTTAAAAAACAAAAAAGACAAAGACGTTGAGCGCCTGTGTAGCCAAGATTAGGTGAGGAACTAGGTGGTTTGAAGGTTGGCCGACCTTTTTTGGTTTAGCGCAATAATGAATTTGACCACGTAGAAACGCGGATGCCAGCCCTACACTCAATATGGAGGTGTGCAGCGTTCCGATCAACGACAAGTGTCGATCCTCGATACGTTTTCAGGTGGCGAAGACAGCATAGCAGAGCTTACTCGGCAAGACGTGCATTGATGAATTTATTGCTTGAAAAGGAAGATCGGTAGGTGAGGATTTCCTCTTGTCCGAACTCTTGAACAGCTGCAAACTATCGAATGCTTGTCTAATATATTCGGGTGGGAAACATACCTTGATATTCTGGGAGAAAGGTTTCCTCAGAACGGAGAGGGCGAGGAACAGAAGCGGGAACCTACATGATCGCAGTCAACGAAAGGCATGAGTGATACGACAGATTGGCTGACCCTCGCAATTATTGCTAAAACATCGCCTTTCAATACCACCGCAAAGATGATAGGCCTCGTTTACGGACATATTTACTGGAGCGGGAAAAAAGCATTGCCGAAAAGTACCGCACGTTTGGTAATTCGAATGAGCCCCTAACCTTTGAAAGGCATAGTTGGCTACTCGTAGCCAAATGAACAACCTTGATAAAAAAATAAGCACGAGTTACGCGGGAAAAAAAAAAAACAAGAAGCACGCCAAGTAACCTATAATGAACACATTCACATTCGTCCTGCTTCCCGCTCACATCTATATTTGAAATGCCTTTGTCTTCTGATAGTCCCCACGTATGGCAATGTCGGAAGTGCTGTGCAGCAACAAAGAAACGAGGTACTTGGAGAGCACTAGAGCAATTTGAAGCCCAAGTCTTGTTCTGTGCATAACCCCAGGCAGGAGGTAAGGCAGAGACAGAAGACGAGGGAAGTGCTGTATCACTTTGGTGGCTTTCCTCGAAATTTAGTAAAAATAAAACCAATCGTATGATTTAATATGTACTCACATTTCCCGAAAGTACTTATTGCTGTCCATAACCCGACATCTGTAAACTAACAATCACATTAGTGCTAAAACCCAGCTCTTTGGGGTTTCCTTCGTTCCAGAATTCATCGTTACGTGTTACACCTGGTGCGTACTTAGGCCGAGAGACTGATATGGATATGGAAAATAAAAAGTCCCTGCCTGCCTTTGCAAAAACTAGAAATGACTTGCCAAGAGCTTTTGGGAACGTAAAGACCGATGGGGGATGGAAGTTACCTGCGCCTCTTTCCAATGGATGGAAAGCAGAACGACAACTGAGGCCAACCGTCGTCGACGTCAGAACAAACTCTCATTATTTATCTGCCAAACATGTTTAGTGAACGTGACTAACGCGTCAACGTTTGCGGCATGTATCAGTTCCTGTGACAAAACCTTGAACTTGAAAGTTGATTGCGACATACTTGACTACTGCTGCTCTTTGGTGTCTTTATTTCACACAACAGTCTTGCTACTTCCTCTTGCAATTGATCACTTGCAGGCTTGAAGTTGCATCAGACTGAAAAAGGGAATGTATATGTACTACCCACCCTCAAAATATAGAATGTGTTGATACCACCAGTTTTACGAGCGAGACTGGGCCATCGTTAATTCACTGAGTAGTCGCTGTGACCAATATCGGATCAAAGAATTCGGGGCCACGTACTTATTTCAAGAACCAAGTAGATATTATCCACCGCCACTTTCCATTGGGAACATAAGTATACCGTAAACGACATGAAGGAGACGTGCGGTGTCACATCGTCAACACATCACATGAATGAAATCTCTTGTGGTTTCTTTCGGTTTCCGTCAAAGTACCTCATGGCGTTGAACAAAATCAGAATAAACCTCCTTGACCCATTTTCGTAACTCAGTAAGAGTGTCCTTGTCAACTGTCCTGGGTTCCTCCATCTTGGATCCCCCGGCCTCCATCACTAGGGTGAGTTCCTCCAAATGCAAGCCCGCGCTCTTCCAAGACTTGATGCAAGTCACCATCTGCGTTGCAATGGTCTCTCCCTGGAAGGCCCCCAGGCTTGTGCAGCGACTATTCAAAGGTAGTAAGGCTCTTTAGTGCTCGAAGAGTCGGACGGAGACCTGGTATATCCGAATGAGTGGTCACCCCAGAAGAAAGCGCCTCAAGTAAAGATCGTTTATTTGACCTGACTCAAAGTTCAGTAATTATAAGGTGTGGAAGATCGCCAGAACTCATCCAGGTATCCGTATCGAGCCGATGATATTCGAGTCGCGGAACTTGTAATTGGTCTAAATGGAGTGATTGCTAAAAGGTATTTCTAAGCGCAGTAACAAACTTGACATTTTGTACATATTATAAGTACATACACATTCACATCAACATACACTCACTCGATCTCGGACTCGCTATCTTCGTCTTCAAAATCTCCATGCTTGTCCAAATGCACCTTCTTGATCCATTTCTGCAACTCAACTCTGGTCTCGTTGTCTACCGAGCTGCATTTCAACAACGTGAGTGACTTGAGATGCAAGCCTGCGCTCTTACGAGCTCTGAAGCAACTCATAACGTCCCTCGCAATTGTTTCTCCTGAAGGACCTCCGAAGCTAGCTAAATTCCAATGAATAATAGTAAGGCTTCGAAGTGCTTCAAAAGACGGCCGGAGATCAAGAGTATTGCGCTGAGCGACCGTTCCTTGAGAAAGTGCTTCAAGCAGGGCATGGTCATCGTATGTGACCTGAAGGTCCTCAAGAAGTGGGAGGCTACCAAAGATCATCCATGCATCCACCTCGAGCATATAACCCTGAACCTCCATTGATAATAGCTGATCCAAACGAAGCGATTTCCAGAAAGCATCTCCAATTGCAGTATCGAAGTCGCCGTGTACTTCGAGGTCGACTCCCAATACGGGCTCGTCAAAATTTGCTGGCATCTCTGGAATCTCCGATTTGGACTTCCAGCACTGTATGTTCAAGTTCCCCCTCAACTTGAGTCTGGTAAGCGAGCCTTCAATATCGTCCTGGACCTTCGAAGCTAGCCTCTTCATAAACGTGGTGACGAAGTCGTTGAATACGTTGAGCGTGGATGAAATGGCATGACAGAGTTCAATTTTGAGTACATTTCTCGAAAAAATCACGTTGTCGAAAAAGAGAGCGGAACTTGCCAGGTCGCACGAAAGATTTATACGTTCGAGGTGTGCCAGGGAAATTGGCATGGCACCGGGTAGGGATGATTGATTGATTGAATGGTCGATAAAAGTGACCTCCAGTGATTCGAGGAGGGGCGTTTGGGAAAGCACACCTAGAAGCTGGATCATCGACAGGTTAAGGCCTGCTGGAACGTGGGAGATATGGAGCATTTTGAGATTCGGAAACCCCGCCACCTCCCAAGTCATACCGCACCCCTCGAGTATGAGGTTCTTCAATCTGGCCATTCCCCGGACTATCTCGTTCGGAAGCATGTTCGCCCCATCAGGTGATAGGTGAATCTCGAGGTGTTCCATGACTGGTGCTGCCTGTTTGAGTAACGCAACAAGTTGTGTAGACCTTTCATGTTCTTCTTCAGAGGATTCCATAGGTTCGTTCCCAAGAATGAGGTTCTTGATGTGTGGCACATGGGAGCTGAAGACTTCGGTTAAGACGGTGTAAGGTGTGACAATCCGCCGGGATTTCGGTAAAAGGAACATTCCTTCATATTCAACAGTTAAAGGGATATCTTTACAACGCTTGATCATTTCCATGGCCCATCTCGGATTCTCCACCGGTATAATGGACCATAAGTTCGCAGTCGCCAATGCCACGCCACGCCAATGAGAGCAGACATGAGATATAGCCCTGATCCAACCCTTGAAAACTTTGTATAAAAAGTAATTGTTGCGATAAGACCAAGGATCCACGGAAGTCTCCGCAAGGTCAACCACTTCGTTGAAAATGGCACTAAGGATTTCCGAAGGGATTCGGCAGGTAATGCTCAGAGCGTTATACTGATTCTTGTAATATTGGACGATCGCTGTGTGCGCTTTTATTTTCCCTTGAATGTACTCGCGAGCTGCGGCTTTGCTAGTTTCAGTCAAGACCGTGCCTTCAACTTCTGGATCTGTGTATGTATCTGTGAAAACTGGTGAAAACCACAGAAACTGACCATGTTGAGACTTTCATACCCTGCATCTCTTATGAGCGTCACGAACCTCAAAAAATGAACGCTGACCACAACGCGTATGTTTTTGGCGCCACTGATATCTCCTGTCGTTTGGACACAAGTTGGATACAGTATCAGAGAGAATCGCAAGCGGTTGCACAGCCACCAATGATGATCATGTGTTCCGAACATCAGTAATATCCCCGATCGCTGGTGGGACCTTGTACAAGCCGGTGCCGGCTTGTACAAGCTCCTCCAGGTCGCCAGCCCCAAGCTCAACAAGCTAGGTTCGAACCCCTCACCAGCTCGGATTTTCACTAGTTTTTTTGGGGGGCTCTTTGTGCTTTTCAAACTTTTTTTTCAATACATCATATTGCCTACCATACACAATTATATTACACAAGTTTAATTAAGAATTATCCTCAAGATGGCTTCAGTATGGTTGAGCTCGTCGGCTGGTGGCTGTGTCACCAGCTGACAACCCCGCCATCAATTTGGGAATTTACTGATGAAAGTAATCTCATACCCAAGCTCATACCAAGACCGTCTGCGCTCCCACGGGAGGGTACTTATGTGAGCCTAGCTCCGAAAGTGCTTTGCAACTAACAAAAAATCCATGCAGAGTATTTCACGTTGCAGCCAAGTATCAACTTTAGAAAAGTACATCATGATATCACTCTCGCAGTATCTCCTTGAACACAAACCGAGACACCCCATCCTCCTGAAGCACCCACCGCCTCTCGAGCCTGCATCCCTTTTTCCTCGGTATCCACACACATCTTACATACCAATATCCCATCCCAATCAACGACACCAGATACGCTACGAATACATGTAACTTCGAAAAGCCAGTAAGCTTCAACACTAACAAACGAAGACATGAACAAGGTACGTACCCAATACGGGAGACGTTCATACACCCTCGATCCGTCCGAGGGCGGGATAAGCGGCACGACAAGAAGGAAAAAGTTCGAGAGGAAGAATAGGACGATAATAGCCTTGGGCGCGCGGAAAGGCGGACTCCAGCCCCATACGCGGTATGCAGGAGTGTAAAGGAGGAGCAGGCCAATCGCGACGAGGGTATTGATGATTACGGAAGAGTAGGACGATACTCGAAGCACTCCAAGTCAGTTTATGTGAAGAATAGTAGGAGCTGGCTGGGTACATACAACTTATCATGAATAGGTACACGTCCCCGGGCGGTGGAAGCAGCATAAATGCGCATGAAACAAGGTATTGAATGAAAAGACCAGCTAATGGGGCACCGAAGGGTTTGTTGCTTGCAAAGAACGAAGGATAGGGAAGTATTCCCTCTCGTCCGAGTTCCTGTATGACTACGAAGTGTTAGAAGTTCGCCTGAATGCTTAAATTCAGTACGTACCTCGCCCCTGTGCAAACTGGCCGGCAAGAAGGTTTCCAAGAACGGAGAGGGCGACCAAAACACTGAGCACCTGTATTAGCGGTGTCAGACGAGGAACTGGTGGTGAGAAGGATTTTTGATCACCTTTTCGGTTGTTGGGCCATAGAGATTACGGAAGAATAACGCACTGTGAAGGAACAATCAATGATGATGGGTCGGCCAATGCTGGGAAGAAGACTCACGCAACAATCGTGCGACTCCCAAGAATATCGCCTTTCGATACCACTGCAAAATAGGCTACATTCACGAAGATGTATACCATGGCAACAAATAGCATTGCCAGAGGCGCCGCACGCTTGATAGTTCGAATGGGGTCCTTGACTTCCGACAAAGCGTAGTTGGCATTTGAGTAGCCAGTAAATGACCTGAACCAGGAAATGAGCACGCGTGACAATCAAAGACGACAAGCTTACCAAATGACGCTATACATCCCCGTAACAAATGCATTCACATCCATCCTACTTCCTTCCCACATGTTAGCCCACTCAAAATTCCTTGGTTTCTGGTATCCTTCACGAATGGTGAAGCCAGGAACGCCGACGAGGCAAAATAGTCCAGAAGCAGAGATTGCGAGGAGGATGAGAAGCTTGGAGAACCCGAGAGCATTCTGGAGATGTAGTCCGAATTTGTGCATGGTTCCATGTGCGAGAAGGCAGAAGGTAATGCAAAGGAAGGCAACGAAACGGGTATTCCATCGATTTGGTATCATGTCGAGGGAGTGAATAACATCTGAGTCGGTAGCTCAATAAAAAAAAAATACGTGGTAAGTAACGAACGCACATTCGCCGAAGACAACGCTATTCGCAGCAGCGGACCCCTGGACCATTGTGAGGACTGTGACTATCGATAAGAAAAAAAATTCACTGTGATGAGAGCGTATACAGAGAACGCGCACGTCGTCATAAACTTAGGACGTCGATAGATGAATTCAAGATAGTTCTTCTCCCCACCACTACGGGGAAGCCCCTGGCTCATGAATGAGGCAAAACAACTCGTTAAAACAATGAGAACTAACCGTTCCGAGTTCAATATAAACCATTGTACCCGCCGCTGCAATAAGAGCCCCAATGAACCACATTATCAACGCGACACCGACGCTACCTGAGGCACGTAGAATCACGCTAGGTGTTGCATAGATCCTTTATAACGATCCAACAAAGGTTGCCGTCAGACAGCATTGGCCGTCGTGACAGGACGTGAATGCTAACCCAGTCCCAATAACACGGTTAAATATGAGAAATACGACACTAAACAATCCTATATAATCGCGAATATTAAAAATACAACACTTGAAGACACTGTCGAAGTCACCTAGTTGCCGTTTAGCGCGTGGAACATCGTCAAAAGACTCTCCAGCCTGTTGGTCTTCACATAAGCAGAAATTAGAAGCCGATGAGTCACGAACGAATGAAAATTACCTCCTCTGTAGATAGCTACTCCATCAAACGCGCTTCCATGAGGGATTGAAGAGGCCAACGTCGTTGTTCCATACGACTCAAGGATTTGGCGGGGGTTGAGAAGACGCTCAGTGCCCTCTGAGTCCCCGTCAAAAGGCATCTGCATGAGAGCCGAGAAAGGCAATTAAGAACCAAATAACGTGAGCTACGCACGTGAACCGGAGAATTCCGAGGCTCGTGATGATAATGGCATTGGGAGGGCTTTCGAATCTGGCGCTCATCATCAGAGTCATATGCAGACTCATCTATGATACTTACTGGCTCCGCAGCGGATCTAGGGTTTCTCTGGTTCCACACTATAAAAAACTCATCCAAGAATGATAATACCTGCCGAAATTGGCAAGGTCCTAGGCTGGGCTTTGGGAGGCATTCGGCTCCCCTGTATTGCTTTCTCACTTGCGACCTTGGCTCTTGTCTACGACAGAGCAGGACTTGAAGACGTAGTTCGTTGGACAAACGACTGCCCGAAGCTCAGTAGCTCAAACTCATAGATAGGTGATTCTTTCCCCGAGGTTTCATGATCAGATGAGCTTCTCATGGGACATATATCAGGCATGAGTCGGAGTAATGACGAAAAGAGCACTGATGCTATGGTACAGTATACATTCTCATAATGATATGAGCCATCAGCGATGGCTTGATGATGTGATGTGATGAGATTCGCTGATACATAGTGCGATCGGACTTCAGAATACAGTATGGAGGGGCCTCGGTTCCCATCGCATCGCACTCGACAGGGTATCTGGTATCCAAGTGTACTTTGACTATGTCACACTTATGTTGAGATCATGTCATCCACACCGGGATCTTGCACCATAGTATCCCCGTCCTGATTAGGGCTGGGTTGAAAATGTTTTTGCCGATGTGAAAAATGTGAGGTTGAGACCCCCCTAGCCGGCCTTGATGTGAGGTATTATTCACATCCTTGCGGGGCAAGTGCCAGTCCCTGACTCTTGTATATATGCACATGTACATGTATGTACTACTCAAGTACTACTAGCTATCACTCAAGTCAATCAGATGCCAGTGCAGTGGGCTGCAGAGTGATACAGCTACAAGCTTAAGAGAGTTCAATCAATTCAATTTGACAGATGGTGACATTGAGAGGCACCACCTCAGACATTGCTCTGGAGTATTACTTAGTCCTATTACTAATTAGGTCCACGCCACTCGTCGCCGACCTGCGGTCGCTCCTCGCGGCATGGAGAAAGACTTTGGAGAGATAAACTTGAAGAAAGTTCAAAAATGATCTAGGAGGATTATGTAAGTGCCACGTGGATTTGGAGCGATTTTGGCTGGGGAACCATGGTTGGTTGGTTGGTTGTCATTACCGGCGCGGTCCGCGTGCGAACAGCCGGGGCCCGTACTACATACTACATTGGTCGCGTTCCATGTATGCTACGGACG
>JAGGAR010016165.1:0-10702 GCA_017657315.1 Termitomyces sp. K1Ag
AAAATATCATGGAAAATGATTGTGTAACTTATAGACTCGTACGAGGTAACTGTGATACATATCCCGGAGATTGACCAAGGCTTGATACGCCGATTCATCGAGGATCGGTACGTCGCTGTTCTTGGTGAAACACGAAACAATCTCCAGAAGTAGATGTTCGTAAGGACGAGATCCTAAGTAGCCATCTTCCTTATTGTCCAAAAAGCCTTTCAGTAAGAAGCCCAAAACACGAAATTTGACAAGAGGGTCGGTTTGTTTAGACGGGTTCCTCTGTTCTGCTGCCTGCGGCCTCTGCTTTCAGTGGAAAAGGCCAGATACGGGCCGCCTCTGATTCGGGGTTGCACACCTTGAGGTGGAAGTGGGAAGCCAGTCGAAGTTTCCAGTACTTTAGTGCATAAGCTTGTAATGCGACTTTAAAAATCCTCGGCGGTCAAGATCATAAACCGGTGATTGCCGAAAACGTAAAGCTCTCTTCAAGTTGTCACGGTCACGGTGCTTGACCAATATCAATGCACTCCCAAAAATCCATCTCTTCCGATGGGACTCTTCAATCAAGAATTAATCATACGACGCCGCACTCTTCGAAATTTCTCGTCTATCACCAGTGGTAGCTATAGCCAAGTCTCCTGCGCCTGTTTTCGCTGAGGTCCAATGATAGAACTTGCAACGATCACGCCGCTCGTCGCCGACCCAGTACTCCAGTCGTCAAGCAGTTCTTGTGGGAACGGTAGAGCGATAGAAATGGACAAATAGGGACAATGGACACAGTACCCTGAAATTTTTGGAACCCTTGAACTTCCAGTGCGTTTGACTTTTGAGGCTTGACACACAAGACAACGAATCACCGAAAAAGTAACTATGTTGCTCGGAATTCTGGTTCGTCACCTTGTATATCGTCCTTGCCAAAGATCTATTGTTTATGACCTTTGCTGCTCAGTACAAGGACGCTCGTGCCTATAAAAATCCGCAAGTTAGCGACAAGAGGTGTATTTTTTATAACACCTCGAGCTCTCCAAACCGCCAACGCTGTACTACCAGCCCACCACTTAGTGTTAATACTTCCAGGCTTCTGTCTCATACTTGACTCTTGAAAATGGACTCCGACCAAAGGATAGCTCACTTCCTCACCCAATTTATTCCGCCAGACCCGAACTCTATTGCAGCAAATATCCCTCTGGATATTTTCATAGATGATATCAGTCCCTACCTGCAAGTCGAAGATATTTTGGCTCTACGAAGAGTAAGTTCTATTTGAATCATTCCCTACAAAATTGACACAACTTGTACAGGTCAATAAACACTACTTTCACCTCACTCACGAACCCATAATATGGAAACGTTTCCTAAAAGAACTTCGAATTCCTCTTCCCCCAATCCGTCCAACATTAAAATACTCTGCTCGAAGCACAGATTACGAAATTGAGCAGCTTGTTACGCGCGCTATTTCGATGGAGGATAATTGGCGTAGGAGAAGGCCTACTGTCGCCTCTACGATGGTCTTCGACGCATCCCTTGAAGTGTTTGACATGAAGCTCCTTCCTGGCGGTAAATACCTCGTTGTGTCAATCGGAGATGATCATCGTTTTTTCATCGCCCTATACCATCTCGATCATCCAAGTGGACGCCATGTTTTGGCTAGTTTTCGAATCCCAACAAAAGCTTACCAGCTTCAAGCCAAGTATATGACATATAAAGGGAAACCTGTAATTATGATCGCTTCTATCCGCCAACTATCTGACGAGGACAGGCGAAAGTGAGTATTTCATACATAGACTAGAACCATACCCACGTTAACACTTCATTGCAGTATCGATCTGTTTGCTCACAATGCTCCGATTGTATCTGCTTTCGACCTCCACATCTTACACTGTATGCATGTGGATCTGAACGCGCTTGATCTATTGGCAGGTGCCCCTCGAGATCCTGCTGGCTCAGAGACAATAAATTTAGAGCGATATGAACCTTTCATGGAGACGGCGAAACTGCTATTGACGACGCCTCCTACGCAACTGTCATTATACAGTCAAGAAGGTGTTGCGCACGCAAGTGTTATCCAGGATGGTATCGTGGCAGAGGGTCAAGATTATCTCGTCATCATCAATCTAGAACATCCGAGGCAGAAATGCATTCTAGTCTGCCAACCCTATGTCTATCCACATAATCCATATAGGCCCATGAGGCTTCTTCCGAATATGGTATGTCAGGTTTTGGCACACTGTCTGCACACTGAAGCATTTGTAGAAACAATGGATCAAAGCTATTCGTCATCTCCCTGAACAGAATGATGTGCTCATCTGGCGCACGATAAGGACGACCGAACCAGATGCAGACGATGAAAGGCATGCCCATAGCATAGAGGTGCTGACAATCCCACCACACAGTCACGAGAAGAAAAGCATCTTCTCAGTCACTCCTTTTTGGGGCCATTTAGTATTACCAGATGGCAAGGTCCAATCTGTCCATATGACGGACGATCTTTGGCCCTATGATGGACAAAGTGACTTTCCTCTTCAAGCTTCTTCTCAACCCCCGCCGCCGATCTCTGTCTTCGCTGAAATGTCAAGGCCTCAAGGTATCCTCCATTGGCACATATGGCCAATCGATGGGCAGGATTCAAAGAACCCTCCCTACAGCTACTATCCATATCTGAACACAGTCGTTAAACAAACGATGCACAATGCTAAGCCATATATTGGGCACGTTCTTCCTGGGGTGTTCCATTCGCTCATCTACACGACTGAAGAGACAGATAGTACTGGCACCCCGCTTTCCTTGGTAGCTCTGCGCCGATACATTAGTCCCGAATACCAGGCCAACGCATACCCTCTAGCGCGCGTGGAGCACCATTCCACCGTTGAGAGGCACAAATACCAGCCCATGCCGCTCTATGTTTACGCTACAATTGACATTGGCCAAGAAGCTTTGGCTCGGTACCGGCTCCACGGTCTTGGTGCTGTCGCGTGGGACCATACAATTGGAAGGTTGTGCTTGACAACTGGGCGTGGAAGTGTTATTGAAGTCATTGACTTTTCGCATGCGACGCCGCCTGATGACAGGTTCCATAATCCGAAGATGACGAGTCCTGGGGACTTTGAACATAGAAACGAGGATCAGGAGGCGACTCAAGAATGAATTTATCTACCGAGGACGGTTCTGATGACCTTAAGTTATCATTCATGATATTGACTGCCAAGTTGAAACCTCTTGTCTGCAATGTGCACCGATATCTCTTACTACTGGGCTAGTGTATTATCAATCATAATCATCAAAGCTTGTAATACTCAATACACCTGTACCTTAGACGTTACAAAAAGTTGTGGGGTTCAATCATACTTGCTTGTAATACATATCTGTGCCCTGCCAGTGAACACGCGCCACACTTGGCGGCTGATGTAACCGTCAATACACAACAATAATATCCTTATTTGGAAGGGACGATACTCTTTTCCACTGCAAATTGTGCAAGGGACTCCATCCCTTCCGATAACACCCAACACCCCCTTCATTGGACTTAATTACTTATACAACGCCGCATTCTTCAAAATCCCTCTATTGCCAGTGGTAGCCTGAGTCTCCTGCGCCTGTTCTTGCTGTAGGTCCGATAGAACTTGCAGAATCCGACTCCACGCTGCTCGTCGCCGATCGTACTGCAGTCGCCGAATGGTCCTCGTTGGAGCGGCAGAGCACTAGCAATGGTCACAAATATGGATAATGGACAAAGGGTCCAAATCCGACTAGAAGGAAGCTTTGAAGTTGCAGACTACGAACAGCACCCACAAGGTAACGAATCGTCGAAAAAGTAACAATGTTGCTCGAAATTCCTGTTCGTTACTTTGTATATCGTCCTTGTCATGGACCTTTTGTTTATGGTCTTTGCTGCTCAATACAAGGACCCTCGTGCCTATAAAAGTCCACAAATGAGACCTGTAAGTTTTGTAACATTAACAACACCTCTTCACCGACTCCCGATCTATCATTTAGTGTCGTTACCTCTAGGCCTCTGTCTCATCCTTGGCTCTCGAAAATGGACTCGCAAGCCTCTAGAAGGATAGCTTACACCCTCACCCAATCTATTCCGCCAGATCCAAACTCTGTTGCAGCAAATATGCCCCTGGATATTTTCGTGGATAATATCAGTCCCTATCTACAGGTTGAGGATATCATGGCTCTACGAAGAGTAAATCCTACCTGTAATTGTTTTCTACTACAAGATTGACATGACTTGCACAGGTCAACAAACATTACTTTCACCTCACTCACGAACCCTTGATATGGAAACGTTTCATACAGCAACTTCGAATCCCTCTTCCTCCAATGCGTCCAACCTTGGATTATTCTTCTCAAAGGACAGACTATGAATTCGAAGAGCTCGTTTCGCGCTCGATTTCGATGGAGGACAATTGGAGGAAGAGAAGGCCTGCTGTTGCCTCTACGATAGCCATCGACGCATCCCTTGAAGTGTTTGACATGAAGCTCCTTCCTGGTGGTAAATACCTCGTTGCGTCAGTCGGAGATGATCATTGTTTCTTCATCACCGTGTACCATCTCGATCATCCAGCTGTTTCTTTGGTCAAATATCAAATTCCAACGAAAGCTTACCAGCTTCAAGCCAAGTATATGAAATATGGAGAGAGATTTGTAATTATGATTGCCTATATCTCCCGAGCATACAAGGGCGACGGGCCAGAAAAGTGAGTACTTAACACATAACTCAGAAATCTGTCCGTTTGAACCCTTCATTGCAGTATCGATCCCGTACAGTTTGCTAGCAACGCTACTGTTGATCCACCTGCTCCGAACCCGCACATATTATCCTGTATTCATGTGGATCTGAGCACGCTTGATCTATTGGCACGTGCCTTACGAGATCCTACTCACTTAAAGACGATAATGCCCAAGTTGCGGTCGCCAGGCTATCAAATTCTCATGCAGACGGTGAGAATGCCGTTGAAGACGCCTGCTTTGCAACTGTCGTTATACAGTCGAGCAGGCGTCCCACATGTAAGTGTTGTCCAGGATGCTATCGAGGCAGACGGTCAAGATTATCTCGTCATCATCAACTTAGAACATCAGACACAAGACGTTCTAGTCTTCCGGCCCTTCGTCTATCCACATGTTCCAAACAGGCCCGTGAATCCTCTTCCGGCAATGGTATGTCAGGTTTTGACACGCTGTCTGCGTTGGCTGAAGCATTTGCAGAAACAATGGGTCAAAGCTGTTCGTCATCTCCCCGAACAGAATCATGTGCTCATCTGGCGCACGATAAAGATTGCTGAAGCAGACGCAGATGAAAGCTATGTCCATGCATTGGAGTTGGTGAGAATGCCGGCCGACACTCACGAGAAGAACAGAGCTTTCTTCTCCACTCCTATTTGTGGGAGTCTACTTTTGCAAGGCAATATTCAATCTGTCCACATGACAGATGATCTTTTGCCCTACGATGGAGAAAGTAACGTCCCTCTTCGAACTTCTTCTCAACCCCCACTGCCGATATCTGTCTTCGCCGAAATGACAGAGCCTCAACGTATCTTCCATTTGCATATATGGCCAACTCCTGGGCCGACACCACAGCACCCTCCGTACATCTACCATCCACATCCAGACACGGTCGCACAACAAGTGATATACAATCCTCATCCATACACTGGGCACATTCTTCCTGGAGTGTTCCGTTCACTCTTCTACACGACTCAAAAGACCGACAGGGCCGACGCCCCGCCTTCCTTGGTGTCTTTACACCGATACATTAGCCCCGAATTCCAGGACAGCAGGTACCCTCTAGCGTTCATAGAGTTCTACGCCACCGCCGACAGGCACAACTACCTGGGCTTGCCATCCTCTCTTTCCGCTGCAATCAACATTGGCGAGGAAGCTGCAGCTCGGTACCGGGAGTACGGCGTTGGTGCTATCGCCTGGGACCAGTCCATGGGAAGGTTGTGCATGACCATTGGGCGTGGAAGTGTTATTCAAGTCATGGACTTTTCACATGCGACGCCGCCTGATGAGAGGTTCCTTCAGTGGAAGATGACGCATCCTGGAGGCTTCGAACGCATGGAAGATGACCAGGAGAATGAATTTGTTCTTTGGAGATGTGGATCCGGACAGTAATAGGGGCGCTGGTGACTCCTTTTTATGGTGATTCACTACTCTTGGCTTTTGCCATAACTTGCATGAGGGGGAAACGTCTTGGTGTAGGAGCTGGTTCTCGTCTGCGTCAGAGGCATATACCTACTTTGTACCACCACTTGTTCTATTAAATGCTCTACCTATCTATAATACATGCCTTCTACCTCCGTGAACACGCGCCACGCCACACTTGGCGCCTAACCATCATTCCACACCTCCATCAAAATCACGAATAAATGTTTTTCGTAAGTACTAAACAGACAATCCAATTCGGTTCCAATAAAGGGTTAACGTTTATTACTTACTCTTCTATATATATGAATGATGTATGTAGAACAAATGGTCCAAAAAGAGAAAGATAAAAAAAAACGCAGTGCGAATACGTACACTATAACATAGAACATAGAACATGGGGGGAGGTGGCAGTGGGATGAGAAGGGGAGGGGTAGAGAAGGACATGTCGAGTGTATGGTGTAAAGTTGTAAAGTTGTAAGTTGTAAGTGTACTTTAGAGGGAAGAGGAAGAAAGAAAGAAAGAAAGAGCAGTATACGATGAGTCGCTGTACAACGTCCATACAAACCATATCCATCCATGCCGTCCATCCACATCTCGTCTCGTCTCGTCTAATACACTCACCCTTTCTTACTCCCTCCCCTCCCTCCCCTTCCCCCGTACCTCCACCCACCCACACCACCCACACCCACCCACACCCTCACCACCCTCACCACCCACACCTCACATAACAACACAATCCTTATCCTTCCCTCCCTTCACATCCTGCTCCCCATCTCCACGGCGCAGCACCGCCCCCGGTCCACCAGGGAGCGGCTGGTTAAGCTGTCCTCTGAGCCTCTGCGCCGCGCGCTTGTCGCCTTTGTCCGCGGCGCGTTTGTACCATGATACGGCGCTAAGAAGGGAGGAAGGGGGCGTTAGTTAGCGAAGGGGTGTGTAGAATCGGAAGGGGGATCGAGGTGTAAGGAATCAAGACAAGGAGGTAAGGGAGGAGGGAGGGAAGAAGGTACTCACTCGGGCATATTCGTGGGCGTACCGATACCCACTTCGTAAAAGTACCCTACGGCGTACATGGCCTTCGCGAGGCCGCCTTCTGCGGCTTTCTGTGCCCACAGGAAAGCCTCTGTGTCAGATTGGGGCAGCACGCCGGGTGAGCCGACGAGGTACCATGCTGTGAGTGCGAAGCAGGCGTCGCGGTGGTTTTGCTGTGCCGCGATATTCTGAACGGATCAAGCTTCAGATATAGAGCTCGTAGACAGATAGAGAAGGACGACGCACATAGTAATGTATAGACAGCGCTGCATCCTGCGGGCACCCCATCTTCCCATACTCATAGCACTCCCCAAGCCTATACGCACTCGGCGCATACCCCAACTCCGCCGCCTGCGCCAACAGCTCAATCGAATACTCAAAATCCACAAAAAGCACATTATGTATCCCCCGCTCATGCAACAGCGCAAGCTCATGCAACGCATGTGGGAACTCTGCGCTCGCATGCTCCGCACTGCGCTTCAGCCACTTGACACCTTCCTTCGGGCTCCTACTAAGCCCCAGCTCGCCGTTGAGCTCCGAAATACCCAGACGGTACATCGCGCCGGGGTGCAGCGCCGCACTGGCCTTGCGAAAGAATGTGAGAGCCTTGGCAGACTCCCGGCGGCACCCCCACCCGTTCTCGCAGCACGTCCCGGCGCGGTACGCCGCGTCCGCATGGCCGTGTTTCGCAGCGAGGACGAATAGAGGATACGCACGGTCAAAGTCCTGCTTCCCCTTTGCTGTGCCGATACCGTTGGCGTAGCAGTCGGCGAGGAAGTACTGGGACGAGGGGTGCCCCCGGTCCGCGAGGCGCTTGAGGAGCGCCGTGGCTTCTTTGATGAGGTCCTCGCGCTTCTCGAGCGCTTTCTCGACGACGAGGAGGTTGCCGGGCGTTGAGGGCGGGATGGGGAGCGATTTGGAGGCGTCGATCATGAAGACGGCGAATTCGAATTGGAGATCTGGGTCCTGTGTCTTTTTTGCGTTGGCGCGGTAGAGCTCGAGGGTGCGTTCGTGGGAGAGGAGGGCGGCTTGTTTGCCTGGGCGGAGGTGGGAGTGGTCGAGGATGGGCCCGGAGGCTGGGGGCGATGGTGCGCGGATGGAGTTGGTCGCTTGTGAGGAGGGCGGGAGAGGGAGGTCTTGTTGGAAGGAGGGCTGGTGGTGCAGGCCGCGGCCGGGCTCGCCGTTGAAGAAGTCGTCGTTGTCGTCTTCAACGGGCTCATCGTCGTAGTCGTCCTCCGGTTCCCAGCCAGTAGGAGGCGCAGGGGGCCGCGCAAAGTCTCGGCTTGGACGAGAAGATAACTCAGGGCGGTACTCGGGCTGCTGGTGTGGATCCAGCCCAGATACTGGTCGTTGCCGTTGCGGTCGCTGCGCTGCCATGATGGTCGTGGTCCAAGCTCAGCCGGGCCCGAGTGCCGCAAGGCGTCCCTGTCATTTCTCATCCTTATATTCATGATCGTCCTTCTTCCTGAAAAGATGAAGCGATCTCCATCGTAGCTTTACGATACTGTTATTTCCATTTCCCTCTGGCAACCCCTTTATCATATCCTCGAGCTATATAGTACTACTGATTTCCGCAATTCAAAGACCAAGGGCTCCAGCCATGCACCGCCACATACGTTTTTCTGCTCCGATTCCTTGTTCAGTCACTCCAGCGCTGTTGCTTCACCTGTAACTTTCTGCGAGGTACTCAATACGCAATGAATATCGAGTGCTCGAGACGGTAGGTTGTAAGATAAAGAGGGACAATTAGCACAAGCTCTCAGTATAGTTGTAGTCCCCCTTAGCTCAGTGGTAGAGCGCGTCACTAGTATTGGAACACATCTGCATTGTGCAATGACGAGGTCAGTCGTTCAAGTCGGCTAGGGGGAATGTGGTATGAAGCAATACATCATTTTTTGTATGCCTCCTACAATCCTTTAAAATAAATCTGCGGACATCCAACTGACTCTCTTTTGGATATGTCAGAGCTAGGGAGAATACACCGATTTTTTGCAGTGGCAGACCTACTGCATTGATCGATCTGAGTTGATAAAAACTCAATGATATCAATTTCCGTCGCCAGTAGGGTTCGAACCTACGCCCTCAAAGAGGAACAGATATTGTGGAATTCAAATCTGTCGCCGTAACCACTTGGCTATGACGACTAACCGGTGGTTCTTGGGGGAATGTCTATGTGAGCCTAAGAGAATGCATCGATTTTCTTACGGTAGAAATTTGCTATTCCTTTGACCTTTGTCCAATGATGGGAGTCACGCGTAGCGGAAATACCGAGCATATCACCCTTGAGCAAGTCGAATGTTCGGTTGTGGTAACTTCACCAGTCTTTTACCCAACAAAAAGAAAATGGAAGGTGGTTATAGCATCGTCGCCAGTAGGGTTCGAACCTACGCCCTCAAAGAGGAACAGATATTGTGGTATTCAAATCTGTCGCCGTAACCACTTGGCTATGACGACTGGTAATTCCTATCAAAAGTAAACTTCGGTAAACTTCATCTTGTTGAAGCCAGTCCAATGACCGAAACCCAGGCGATATGTGTACCGGAGATGCCGGGGCTCTTCAGGAGGGCTGGTACAGCCTGTCCCATGCCCGGCTTGTTCGACCAAATTCTGACGGAGACTGACGGAGACTTTCCAAGGTGCTGAAGCACCGGCGCGCCCACGGGGAGGTTGGAGTAGCATACATGCAACCATACATATAGAAGCAGCTCTGTCCTGGTACCAGGAACCGACTTCCCAAGGCGTGGTTATCTGGACGGCAGTCTCTTGAGAAAAAGGAACATATGTAGGCGGCACCCCAGAGAGAGTGAAATCTTGGGTGCGTCTAGAGCTATGAGTGTAGTTGGAAGGAGACAGGATGCTTCAAAACAATGGCCGAGCTATTTGAGGACGAAATCTTGAGCAGACCCAGACCTTAGTGCGTAGTTGGGACAATGGTTCAAAGTGGTTATAAGGCATGTGTGACGAGCTACTCACCGTCAGCACTGCAGAAATAACGTCGGTGTCAGCGGGCAAGAAAACAATGCCAAAGAGAACTAAAGTACGTGGTGGCGTATCAAACGCAAGCTACGCAACATGGCATTAGCAGGGTAGTGAGTAGTGCTTAGTTACTGGCAGTAACACTGGCGGTAACACGGCTATTCGTATCATGGATTGTCTGTGTGTGGGAGGGCGCGTGACCGTCCGACTTCGCAAGCTCGCGCCGACGGTGTGATGTGACTCGGATGTGACGACTACTTACCCGGACCGGATTCCTCTTCACTTTCAGCTGTTTGGGGCCGACAGTACCTGTCTGCGTTTACAAAGTCGTATATTGGTATTCAAAGTCCAAGGACACCATTACGCATGCCCCTTCGCCTTTTTCATCACCTTCAACCGCTTCGATCTGTTCCTCCGGACTTTCGTCTTCGTCTTCACTTGCAGGGTCTTTCTGATGTCTCCAGATGTTTTTCTTCGGACAATATCGCACTTCCTCGGTTTCTTCGTCCCTGAAACGAGTGAAAGGCCCGGGATCTGTGAGTCGCCTTAACATGGC
>JAGGAR010016166.1:0-16357 GCA_017657315.1 Termitomyces sp. K1Ag
GGTGATCTGGGGTCCGAAGTGATCTCTTTAATAAGCTCATCACATTCTCTACAATCGCGCCATGATGCAAATTCGATTCGGTCCTCGGTAAGCGGTTGGTCGGGGGCCCATAGAAAGAGCGTCTCTTCAGAGGATAGGGAGGGGGCTTCGTGCGGTTCCTCAGGAGGGCCGGTCATATCTGATGAGTTAGAGATAGGAAGAGTAGGAATTGTGGCAAGGGTTTCGAGAGTGTGATAGAGATGTGGTGGGAGTTGTGATTGAGAATTGACCTCGTGAATGTAGGGTTTTATATGACATTTGAAGCAAAAACAGAACATAATACTCAATAAGACAATGCAGTAGACGTCTTGTGTTCGATTACGCGTGAATCCAGAGAGATCTAGAGCACAAATGAATTGACTTGTTGCCTACAATTGACTCGTCTTTTTGTCAAGAATGATGGAATTCTTTTGTACATGGCCAGTGGGCGCTGTCTGTTTCCATCGTCGAGCCTCGTCGAACTTGTTTTGAAGTCAGTGTTTGCTTATGTGATGGTAGCCATGTCGAAAAGCGGATTGATTGTCGACATCGACCGTAGTACGAGAAAGACAGTTTGCGGCGAACATGCGGCCGGCCCGGTAGCGTGCGACGCGGTGAACAAACAAGGCACGCAACGCGTCAATAAAGTCGTTGAATGTGACACATTCATTTAATGGTCTGTGACTACGTGACAAGGCTTCACCTTCTTGTCTCTCGCGAGTCAAGAACTGCGTCTCTGCTTCATCTCATCTCTTTCTCTTCTCTTTGGCATTGTCTTCTCAGATACCCAGCAATTCTACCACAAACCACGCCCTGCATCCAATTGTAAATTATTCACAAATGTCCCTGTTGACTCCGCCAAGCACCGCGCACCGACGAACAAAAGACAAGGAGAATGCGCGCGATACCGATTCGAATTCTCGCATAGCATGGGCGGAAAACGACAAAATTCATATTCTGCAGCTGGCTGGGTCTGCTGCGGTGAACTTCAAGGTCACCACTGCTGCCAGCGCGTCGAAACGGCCACCGGCCAGGTCGATTCTCAAAAAGTGCGCCCAACTCGCGCCGTGGCAAGAGGAAAAGCAACGCGAGGTTACACCAGAGCCTTCAGACCCCTTGGCGGACCTTGAATACCTCGTATACCCTGTGAAGACTATCGTAGAGGCTACCGATGCGACAGAGCTACGCGTGTTGATCGAGGCCTACAGCATTCTCACTGCGCGTCTGCGAGCAGCGGTAACAAGTGATTCAGACGATGCGTCGTGGCCACTGTTCCAGCCTCTCCGGAAGCACAAGGAGGCGTTTGTCGATGCAGTTGTGAGGGACTTGGGCAAGGCGTTGGTGAATCCGGCTGCAGGAAAGGAAGAAAAGGAGCCGGTCAGGGTATTGCTGCCATCGCCTAGTAACACCCCCGTCAAGAAGAAGAAACGGGACGGGATGAGTGCTGAACAGGTCAAGTACGCTCGGGACTTGTGCACGACGAGCCACGCCGTAATACGTCTGCTCTCACTTGTCTTCACGCTGCCCGCGATGATGAGTCTCTTTACCGGTTAGCAAACTTTGCTTTCTATCTTCTTTCACAGCTTACCGTTCTCTAGACATCCAGCTGCGGTCAATGTTCACGGCGGTACTTGCCATTCCTCTTGCAGACGACCTCCCAACCCCCAACGCTCGCAAGACTTGGGCCCTCGCCATTTGGCTCATTCAAACTCAACGCCTTTCTGCTGCAGTACTCACCCCGGCTGCGGATCGCATTGCATTCGCATTATGCCGTGGCATTGATGGTGAGCTCGGTAAAGAGGGTAAGAAAGGTTCTGCAAGTGATGGACTCAAAGTAGGTTTTTCCTCTCGTTGTCGTTCCCTCACACTCAACTCGATTCTCAGGCAATCCACGATCTCTCTGTCCACCTCCCGGGCGTCTTTATTCCTGCATTTACTGATTCTCTTCTGCCTTCTGTGCTCACATCTCTCCTTGCACCTACTGTTGCCCTTCGAACACATGCCGCGCACGCGTTAGGCGGGTTCGTCATCGGAGCGACTAGCATTCCCAACTCGCCTGTCCACGCGCAAATCTCGAATCATGTACTGAAATATATCACAACACTTCCCCCACCCCGTGCTACGTCCTCGCCTACCAAACGAGCATCCCCGACCAAGCCTTCTTTGTTACCCGTGCCTCAGACACCAACCAAACCGCAGGAACCGTCGATTGTCCGGACACTTCGCACGACGTTGCAGGCGACTGAGCCCGCCCATGTCGCACATGGGCCTGTATGGGCCATCTGCGTTCTCTCAGCGCTTATAGTCCTTCTCGGCCCCGCCGCGATGCGCGTCCCGCATCTGAGGGTGCTTGTCCATCTCGGAATGAGGCACAAGAACCGCAACGTCCGTGCACTGACAACCGTCATGTGGCGCTGCATTATATGGGTGTACGTCCGTCCTCGACTCATCACTGCGGACGAAGACGGGGAAGAAGAGGTGGACGAGCGGGAGATGGAGAGGGAGGTGAAGTTGAGAGATGAGTGGTGGAAGGTCGTAGCGAGTGTCGTGGAGATGGAGACGGGTGTATGTGCGATTGCCGCTACGATTGGGTCGGGGAATGTTGGTGTGCCTGTTTATGACCCCACTCAGTGGGTGGATGCGCGGTTGAGTGCGGAGGACAGGGAGGAGCAGCCTTTGAGGAGGGCGTTGGAGGTGCTTTGTGCGATGGCGGGGAAGGACGTGCCGACGAGGGAGAGTGCAGTTGATACACTGCGGGCGATGGTGGGTATGGCTCCATCGATGAGGAGAGAGAATGTGGAGGCGAGGGAGTATGAGAAGGAGGAGAGGACACTTGTGCCGAGGGGACTTTTTTCGGCGATGCCTGGGTTGTTGACGACGGAGTATGGGGCGATGAAGGAGGTTGTGAAGGCGTTGTTTGATGAGACCCCGAAGGCGGAGGATGTGAGGGTGTTGAGGAAGGCGGAGATGAGGAAGGTGTGGGTTTGGGAGGGGGTTGTTAAGGCTTGGAGGGCAGCGGTGGGTGCAGGGAAGGGAGAGGATGGGGAGAGGGAGAGGAAGGGGCTTTTGCAGGTTTGGGAGGGGATGGTCAGTATGGCACTTGGGGCTGCACTTGGTTCGTTTTATTCCTTTTTCGATAAAATCACTTGGAACTGACAAGCTGACGAAATATAATTAGACCTTGAAGACGACGACCCAGATCGGGACATTGATGCTACCCCTCCTCCGCATGATGAGGAGCTGGTGGCCGAGTTTATCGAGCGTGCAACCAACGTGATCATTGCCCATGTGCTCGAGGATGCAGACCTTGACTTGCAACCCTCTTCTTCGCCGTCTAATGGTGGCTTGACCCGCACAGGAAGCAGAGGACTCGAGATTCCAGGCTTTTCTTCCTCCCCGAAGAGTTCGATCGCGAAATTAGGACTAGCCAGGGACATGTGGAGCGTCATCTGCCGGCTCGCCCCGCATACATGCATTGGAAATGGAGCGGAGCGTCTTGCACAGTGTCTCATGAAGAATGTCGAGGAGTATACGACGTTTGGGAATCCTGCTTCGACGGGGGCGCGCAGTGTAGCTGAGGAGGAGGCTGAGGATGAAAAGGAGATGAATGAGGCGTGGGTGGAGCTTTGTGTTGATGCTCTTGCTGCCTGCGGGCATGAAGCCGTTCGGGCTTTCTGGCATGGGGAGGATGGTAAAGGCCCCACGGGATGGAGAGCGTCTGAGAGAGCTCTGGTTTGGCGAGTGTTCGCTAGGGGATGGGTGTTGCAAAACTCGGATGCGGGATGGGAGGGTGCCGTGTGCACGCTTGCGGTGCCGTTCTGTGGACGCGAGTCTTGGACGCTTACGTCGGAAGATGCGGATGCGTGGCAGAAGCTGTTGGACTTTGCAATTGCGGCGTCGTTGGACCATGGACACGATTCGAACACTGTCCTGGGCGTGGTCACGAGTCTTGTTATGGACGATTGTGTGGCGGGGTATAGGACCGTGCATATCAGGCTCGTTGAGTTTGTGCTGAATCATTTGGCAAGCATTGCGATGAGTGGCGATTTGAGGGAGCTTCCGGAGGCGGTACTTGATTTTGCGGCGACGACGATGAGCGCGGCGTATCCGCCGCCTCAGGACCAGACGACGTATACTTGGGTTGCGCGTGCAGTGATTTCGCTTATTGATCAGTGTCCCCGGGAACTTTTGAGCGCACTTGGGGAGACTATGAGTGGAGCGCTTGCGGCGTGGCTTGCTGATGCCGAGGATAAATGGGATAAGGGTGTTATTGAGTATGATGTGCGTTCTCTTTATTTTTTCTGTTGTCTTTTATGCTGATGGACATGTATCGAAGATCGTTCCATTGTACGAAACTCTTCTCGTAAGCATCCAAGGTCGGGCATCAGTACCTTTTCTTTCATGTTTCGGACCTGTTCTTTGTGCACCCCTTGTACATGAGACACGGAACGAGATTCGTGGACCTGCCGTGGATGCATTCAAGGAATTCTGGAATGCAACGTACGCCGATGTCGAGGTGCCGCAAGGAGGATGGAACAGTGATATTGCCGCTTGCTTGAGGTCTGTCTATGGCGCTCTCGAGGAAGAGAGGGGAGCAATCATATCAGAGCTCGAAGCAGCGTTTATCCCTCGTCCAACTACACCTTCCTCTTCGCCTCGAATGATCTGGAATACTCCATCAACACCGTGCTCTTCATCTTCAGCCCTGAACTATGGCCGCATCACTCCTATGACTCCCTCTACACCACTACGTTCATCCAAGTCTGCCAAACCCTTCACACAGCTCCCTATTCGGTCACCCGAGTCCCCTATGCCTACTTCCCGCCTCTTGGCTCTGTCACGTCCCCCGACTCCTAGGACTTCCCGATCCTCGCCCGCCAAACGCCGCAAACTGGCCAATGGAAACAAGGAGAACTTCTCGCCTGCCAAAGAGATTGCCATTACTCCCGTCATTGATCGGATTCTTGCCTCATCTCCAGCAACTACGAAGGTCAAGCTCGGAAAACGGCGCTTCGAGGAAGATAGCAGTGAGGACGAGAGGAATGCTGTTGAGAGCCTTATCATCCCTCCCGAGAGTGATGTTTTCTTCGTCGCCCATATGCCCAAACCGACACCGAATGCCGATAATCAGACGCCTGCGAAAAGTACTACCAAGAAGAGGAAGAGGATGGTCATGGATGGCGTAGAAATGCCTCCCCTCAGCCAAGCGTACACTCGAGCTCTCCGACCCTCTGCAAGCTTCGAACTAGCACGCACGCCGACAATGATCAAACGTTCAGTGCGGAGAACGAGGTCGGAGTCAAAGGTTTCTGCTGTGAGCAGTGACATGGCTCGGTCGAACAAACGGAGAAAAGGCATTGAGAAGCACTCGGGTTCGGAGACTAAGGAGGAAGGAGAAGAGATTTTCGATATCGGCGAGGTGCCCCTACGCGCGCTTGTGCCGTCGGAAAACCGTGCCTCGTTCTATCGGTACTCCCTGGTTCGACAACACAACAAGCAATTGGTGCCGTCGTCGGAGCTGTCTTCAGATGACGATCCCCACTTTGGGCAGGTAACACCGCATCACCTTATATCGCCGGATTTGAAACGTGGAAAGGTGGCAAACCTGATGGATCCACCAAGTGATGATTCGATTATTGTATCAAGTCCGTCGAGGGATCTCGTCGAAAGGAGATTACAGAGAACGGGGTCTGGGTCTTTGATTAAAATTACGCCGTTTATCGTATAATACGAATAGGATTACAGTGTACATGTACAGTATAAATGCAATGTTTAATTCTCCGAGACTTGGGCAGAATCATGAGTGGGTTGCATGTGTTGAAATTCGTGTTACGTATAGCCTCATTGACTTGTATTGAAGTTGCCCCATTTATACTTGGTTTATGGTGCAGCACTA
This sequence comes from Termitomyces sp. K1Ag, assembly GCA_017657315.1. Classification (NCBI taxonomy): domain Eukaryota; kingdom Fungi; phylum Basidiomycota; class Agaricomycetes; order Agaricales; family Lyophyllaceae; genus Termitomyces; species Termitomyces sp. K1Ag. The sequence goes on from JAGGAR010016166.1 coordinate 5,915, forward strand.
AAGCTGCGACCTACAGTACTACGCGCCACACATGTCAATCGACTCGATATATTTAGTCTACTGTCTAACCGTAAACTATAAGTAACTGGCAGTCCTACATTGTGAAATGACATACCAACCTTTCCAATGCTGCCCCTCTTCAACTACCTTAGAATGAAGTATCGATTCTCAAAGCCTCCTACCACCATGCCTTCACTCCCAGTACCACTCCGAGGTGTGATTGGGACACTTGCAGCATTGGACCTGATCGAACCTGATCCTCATTTGCCGATCTACGCCATGTGTCCAGAAGAGATCAAGAACGAGAAGCAGAAAGGACACAAATGCCAACGAAAAGCCTTGACTCATTTAATATTGTACCGAATGTGACCCAGACTATCATGATGCGTAGTCCGCTAACTTTCCACAGCAACCTGAAGACGCTGGTATCTGAGTCAAACGAGCGCTTGATAAGTACCGCCAAACGCGTGAGCCTACCGCACTTGAGTGATCAGTCAGCGTACTACTTATCGTTGAGTGGCGAAGGTATCGTGTGACCGACGACAAAGCTTCTGTGAGGTCTTCGGAGAACGAGTTCCTGATGGTCAAGATTCAATATTCACCGCGGAACCCGAAGTCGTCACCTGCGGATTGAGCGTCTAGTTGAGAAAGGGCATGAATTCCTTGAACTGTCGTGATTTGATAAGGGGATTGATCATGTTTCCCTACTTAAAGGCTGGCCAGATCTCGACACCCAGCTCGAGTCGCATTCCTTCGACGCAGAACAACCGGACCTGTTAGATCTACTCATGATTCAGCTGCTTAATGGCACTAACGGGAAGCCAACAAGGAACCAATATCCAAAGGACAAGACCAATGGTTTGCGTACATGGCCTCCCGTGTTCTCAAGAGAAAATGTGAGTCCACCTCAGGGAAATGGGAGGATATCTTTTCGGACGCGAGATTTGAGTGGTGGCATCATGAAATTTTGCCAGATCGTCGCAACGTTGTGTACACGATTGGTAGGTTCTGTGAGGAGGAACGAACTGAGCTCAATAGGGCAGCTAACCGGTGGAAGACCTTGACGACTACGCTTCGAGAAATGTACAGCTTGTTTGCATGATAATTGAGCTCATAGGAACTCGTTAGCAACTTGGTCACATTTTGTGCTTCAAAGTAAGTTGGAGATGTAAAAGAATTAGCACCTGATTGGGCAGAAGCATATCCAAAGACTCACTTTCTAAGATGTAAGCAAGTGTTAGCTACAAGAGCGATGTGAGGGTGTATCTTCAGGAAACAGCAGGTAGACTGGCACGAGTCATCTGATGATGTGCACGTAGAGACCGCGCAGTCACTAAAACGATTGACATTGTTCGATTGCCCCGTGTGTAAAACTTTCAAAAACAAGATGAACTCCTGGTGAACTCTGTGAAAATGTCATTGTTTCCAGGCTCGCCGCTAACACTGGTCGGTGAGTAAACAAGATTTGTTTGTTCACCCGATTATAATGTTCGACTGGGGGCCGTCGCACACATGCGCCGCCTTATACCTTGCATCCAAGGAACTACATACTCTTCATCGATCATCTTCAGATTCTTTTGCCTACATAAGTGGACGCACGCGCTTACTGATTACTGCCGAAGTATGCAGAAGTGAAATTGCACCTTAGCATGATTACCCATTCAGAGCATCATCGTTGTACTCGGTGGTTTCCCGAGAAACAACAATTCAATTTCTAGCGAGAACAAGGACAGGACTCGGACGTCACATTTCCCCGTAAATCCGACGCACAAAAAACGGCACCATATATACATGGTCCTATAACGACGATGGACTCTTTACTATAGACTCCCTCGACCATGATGTTCTCATCTTTTACCAGTTTTTTTCCAAAAGTCTTGAGGCGACGACATCGAAGACAAATCAAACCTTCTGATGCCGACTCGATTCCGCCACGCTCTGCATCTGGCCCCGGCGATGGCAAACTCGAGATTGGTTCGCCAGCACAGCCCCGCATGGATGACATCCGAGTCTCCGTAACATCTTCTACAAGAGATTCGGAAACCCTGGATCTGGGACATGCCCCACCTAGTACTGCGCTGTTCAGTCCCAGTCTCTCTCAAGACGAGTTGAAAGACCGATGTACACCCGGTGACGACACCTCTAGCCCATTTGAGCAACCATTTCAATGGCCTCTATCGTCTGTAGAGCGTGCCGTAGAGGTACTAACGACTTCGTCAAGAACTTCCTCTATCCGAGGTACCGGGAGCCTCGTCTTAGACTGCTCTCTAGTGTCAGTGGCGGATGCCACACTATTGAACGAGGAGACCTCGACTCCGATTTCAATATCCACAACTTCGAAGCTACTGTCAGGTTTGCCTCTCACTTCCGCCTTGGATCCATTCTTAGATCCATTCTTTGGCAAGTCAACCACAGAAGGCGAACCTGAAACTCTAGTCACCCCAGCTACTTTGGACCCCATCGTGAATCGTACAGCTTTTAGCTTGTTCGAACATCTCGCATCCATACCATCGTTAGAGCCTCTGTCTACAAGTCCATCAATAACTGAGATTTTGTCACTCTTTGATCCTCTATATACGGGCTCTTCGTTAGTGGATCCGTTCAAGACGTCTCCTGTCAGGCAGTCACTCAACCCTTTTACGCATCCAAGTGACCCGGCAGAAGGTGGTGTACTTGTTGATTTGGAAGAGGAAAATGTCATGATAACCCACTCGGATTCAAACCCGTTCAGAGATCCGGACGCGCAGGTCCCTTTATTCTCCGGGTCTACTACAGCGGAACTTCGGGTCAAATTGGCGGCTGGGGGCATATTCTCGGACAGCTCTCCGGCGATTATAAATCCAGGCAATTGTAGCTCACGCAAGAATTTAAGTTCTTTGGACATATCTACCACCGTCGAGACTCATGAAACAGTCGTCGCACCATCAGCAGCGAAATCGGTCTCCTTTGTACCACCTCTTAAGCTGATTGGCGGAACACTTTCAAAATGGGCACATGACTCAGTCAAGAATTATGAAGACGGTGACGTCCCATATCGCAAGAGGATAAGAAATCATCGTATCGTCGAGTGGCGTCGATACCGTGTCAAATTGCGGGACTTCTCTGGCAACAGACATGAATATATTATTGTTAAAATTCAACACGTAACGAGCAAGGAAACTCACTTTATCCGCTTTGAACGATGGAGGAGGGATAAGTATTTCAAATTCGACGGGAGGTCAGGACGCACTATAGATTGGAGTCCAGATTTGGACCAAGTTACAATATTGGAAGGCTGGGTAGCCGTGGATGGGGACAGAGACACTTTGGTCGACAAACGAGTCTTCAACGACGATCGACATCAGCTGAACCTATTGGATCTCTTTCTAGTCGCTCGCTTGATTCTGGAAATCCCGGGGAACTGCGTCGAGTTAGCTGGAAGGTCTAGCCATTGGTTTGCTGTGATTTTCTCTAATGTCCTTGACCGAGACGTCGATCGAATAAAGCAAAAGTACAGCCATAAACGAGGAAAATTGGATCTTACTGGTTGGTTGCGAGAGTCATCTCGAGAGGAACGCAACTATGCACTTAGGTTGATCCACGGATATCGCGGAGAGCTGGATGTGGAAAGAGCAAAGTATTGTACAGGTGCGTTCAAGGTTTTTACGACGAAGGTACTCACATAATGTCAATTGCTATGTCAGACTCTTCAGATAGATGACGATCTGCTTGCGGACTATAATGACATTCAGAGAAGAACAGCCTAAGGAAACGGGATATTAATGTGTAGCCGTGTACTTGATGGCCGAGATGACAGTATGAGCATTAACGAGAATACGATATTTATTGTATAGTATTTATATAAATCATGAATCGACACGAGAATCAAGAATGGAATTCAACAGTTCATTGGCCGAGTCCTGATGGTTGATGACCACTGTCCAAGAACAACAATCATGAATCGAGACGAGGCATGGTAAATGAAGGATTTGTGTCGTCGAGGAACGAATCTCTCGCTGAGACGCGTCGCGTCTAAAGTCGCGTCCTTTGACGCGTCTGACACGTGATTCGCCCCGGGTCCGGTAATTCAAAGAGGGGAGTTGACTTCAAGTTGACTTCGAATTGTTGCAAGTGTATTATTGTTGTAACTCTGTCCAGCTCTTTTGGCAATGTCTATCGCCATCATTTGCAAGAGCTTCCGCATCGTTATATCCGTTGTCTTCCCAAAGCCTAGCGACGGTGTTTTCATGATCGAGCTCAATGGCTAGGCCAATGGTCTCCTTTTATCCGCTCAAGGACGGCCTCAAAGGCAAGTGCAACAGGATCAACATCTGTACCTTTGAGTTTTTCCCTCAGGAATCCTCTTTTTTTCGGGGGACTATACACCAGAACGCAGAAAGCTTTCAAGGGTCTCCATCATAGGGAACTCGGAAGGTATAACCAACCTCTCCAACTTTACTATGAAACATGGTGCACCCTTCGGCTGCGCCCAATGATGAATGCTACCTCGTGCATTTTATTAGTATAGTTGCACAGCTACGATCGAATCGGTAGCAGGTATTGACGAAACCCATAGCTGCATCTATTTTCCACTCAACCACTCAGATGATTCGGACGAGACTGAGAAGAATTGCAACGCACGGCGACAATATTAATTCTCATTATCTCGTCCGAGAACAGATCATTCGATGCCTAGATTACTCGTATTTCATATATGATGTATTGATTCTTTTGTACACCTTGATAGACGCTCATTGAATAATCCAGCGATGAATAATGCACATAAATGCGATTTCGGTTCTGGTGTTCACCGTAGTCATTGAAAACAATCGTCTCGATCTTCGGTCATCTACACAAAGCATGACAAGAACAAGAGATCCACAAGTAGATCTTGTCCTCCACAAATCGAACAAAACATTGCCGAGTCCCTTATTGTTTTGTGTGGTCCATCATTGCCAGCGATATAAAGGCTCCCTCAGATGGAAGTCCCGACATTTCCCATCGAGAGACACTACTACCAGAATGTCGTCACTGCTCTCAAAGTTTTTAATGTCCTTCAAGTCATCCAGTCCTCCTTCAATAGCACCTTCCTCAAGCCACAGCCATAAAGTACATTTTGTTGAGGATGCTAAACCACTGCCAAATCCTCGCGTCAAAACCCGGCATTCGAAGAAGAAATCTAGGGGTCGACGTTCGTCATCTGTCGCTCGAGGCCGCAAAGCTTGGAGTTTGTCTAGACACCTCAAATCTATGCTTCAAGCCGGACGCCACTCTGACAAATCTGTCAGCTATCCTTCCACAGCGCCAAAGCTCACTCATTCTCTAAATGAAGGCTGTTGTTCAACACTCGACGCAAACTTGAAGGCAACTGAAAAATGCTTGCCTCCGATACCATCCAGTCCTGCTATCACTTCCAACGAACTCGATACCGCAACACTGGTATCCGAGAGGTCCCAAGAAGAGCCCAGCTCTACTCACAATCATCCCGAACCTGGCTTTGGTCTCAGGCCAAAGGGCTGCTCCGAGGCAATCGCAACTTGGGTACAAGAATCGCTGAACCAGTATGCCGACAACGAAAATAGCGAGTATGGACACTGGGCGCACAGCCAACGTATCATCGAGTGGCGACGTTACAGGTCCCGGCGTAAGATCGCGAAATTCCGGTTCGGCGGTTCTGATAGCCACGAGTTCCTCGTGGTCAAGCTCATAGGTCAAAGTGATACGAATGTCATGTTCCTACGATTTGAGCGATACATTCGAGATCGATGCATCGACTGCGCGAAGGGTAGAAATTATCGCCCGTTGTACTGGCAGCGGTGGGATCCGGACGATCGAGTTACGATGCTGGATGAGTGGCCCGATGACCGTCGATATATGCAGCGCGAAGGACAGGTTTTTTATAGGAGGGAACATCGGTTGTCGTTGCTGGATCTTTGGATCGCAGCTCATTTGGCTGTTGAGGCTCCATGGACGGATTTTTGGACCAGACATGATCATTGGTTTGCTGTATTATTGGGAAGGATGCTTAACGCGAGGATGGAGAAGACGCATAGGTTTAAGCAGCCTGTTGCAAGGAGTGTTGTTGAGAAGTATGGTGAATCTCGAGGGAAGGATTGGTTCCGAATATCGACTAGGCATGAGCGTCGTAAGATTGTCGAGTTGATCCATTTGTGTTGTGTGATTCGCCATCAGGAGAAGGTTAGACTGGTGAGTTTGATGTGCCGTCTGAGCAAATGGTTCAGTATTGACTACTACCCCGTAGTTTGGTGACGATCGAAGTCGGTAAAAGTTGAAGGATATCCCGGTGAGTGGATGGACACATGAGGTGCGGTACCCTGATGCTGAGAAGGAACGGAGAACTTCGAAAAGACTATAAAAGTAGGGAACAAGAAATGTAATATTGTAATTAGTATCGATAGAGTTAAAAGGAAACGAGACCTCACGTTGGGCGAGATTAAGGGATTCCCGAATGTGTGTAGATGGCGATGGGGTGAGCCAGGACTGTACGAATCATCGTCGACAATGTTTGAGCACGCTCCGGATAATCTTTGAGTTCAAAAAGCGTTCTTTATCTATCTCAAGTCAGCCGACTCCACTTTGAACCCAGGCAAGCAATAAGCTAGATCTACTCACCCAGTTGAATATCTGATACACACTCTGCACCCACTTGTAGAACTCCCTCGTTCTAACAAGACTTTGTCCGGTATGTTGGCCATGTGCCATTCTTTCGATTTTTCCTTTGTCGGCGAAAGGTGGAGGAGGAGAGTATAGTCCACGAATCAGAAAGGTATCGGACAGCGATAGATATCGTCACGGGCCCATGTCAAGGTCTAGTAGATAATAGAGATGCATCATGAAAGGGATTTTTGGAGGGATGGGTTGACGTACGTATATGCTTCTGCCATAAGTGTACAAGCTTTTTAAGATCTATTCCGACGTCATCGGACGAAGTGGTGCATGGTGTGGCTGAGGGACGGGCGGGAGAAGCGTACTTAGACGCCGGTATCTTCTTGACCTGACTTCTCGGGGTTGGAGTTTCGTCGGTTTCCGGATATGTATTTCGGTTTTCGCTGCAGTTGCAGGCTATCCAGCTCGGGTGCAAGGGGGGAATTTGAAGGATTTAAAGGGTGGGCGGGTACTTAGGTCGAGTACTTCAGCGAGCACATAATGGGGCGGGTGCGGAGGATGGAGGCTTTGCGGCATTTGCCGCGCGAAAGTGACTTCGACTTCAATCTGCTCGAGCGCGTCATCGATTCATCGATCATCCTGTAATCGAGCGAGATCGAGTTATAGCGCACGTACGTCGTTGTAGGTGATGTGTAGAAAATGCGTGATCTCCCACAGGAGCTCGTGGACTAGAGATCATGTTTTCATTCCTGTCAGTGCATTGAGTATGACGGCGATTCAGGCATGAGAAGCTAGGTACAGCAGGAGACTATCAAATAATAAGTAGCGCTACAATCGAGAAAGTACGATATACAAACGGTAGGGTATATGCAGCATAGGTTCATACATGAGCAAAAGTTCCATCTATCCAAAGAAACCGAGCCATCCTGAACTCATACTAGGCGTCAACCTCAATACTTTTCAGCCTCTCATCCGCCCATCCCTGCTCGAACCCTAACACGCCAGGTAACTCCTCCCACCATCTCTCCCGCGCCTCTTTACATCTCTGTACAAACTCTCTCCAGCAGTACTTGCACGTCCTTTCTCTATCCTGCCTGACAGCCAAGACATTCCATACAAATTGCGCGTAGCCCACGGGATTCTCCAACACCTGCACCTCGAGCAACCGAGCCGCAGTCTCCTTGAAGAAACCCGAGCACTGCGAAGGGCCCGGAAGGAGTAGAGACGAGCCGACGGGCGCTAGACCTGCTTTTCGAGGAATGATTTCGGGTGGGCGGGTACAGCTTGAGCCGAGGGAACGGATGATGAGGAGGAGAGAGACGAGGGAGAGATGATTGTGTTCTTTGAGAAGAGCGAAGGAGGGTCCGTCGTTGGCGTTTAGCGGGGTACGCTGGGGCGGAGGCAGGGCTATCTGGGAGACAGGCGAGAATGGGGAGGGGGTAATGGGAGACGTAGGGGACAGTGGTGGTGATACGGGGCCGGATGTGAAAGGAAGTCGAACGCCAAAGACTTCGCCGGCCGAACAGTCGTTTGTGAGCATGGCCATTGCTGCAGGAAGAATGGAGAACGCGCCAACTTCGCGCGCGAGATTGATGATCAGGGCTCTGTCCCATTCCCAGTCTTCTTGCTCTTCGTCGGGGAGAAGAGGGGGAGTGGGCAGGCGCCGTGGAGGGCGGACGATGTCCCACCCAGCGAGGGTGGTGGGGTAGCGCACTTGGAGGGCGGCGATGGCGCGTGTGCGCAGGACGGGCGTTTTGGTGATGGTGGCGACGCGTAGGATGCCTTCCAGGGCGCGAAAGTCGTCGAGTGTCGCGAGCGAGAAACCTGGCAGTGGTGAGAGTGTTTCGAGGTTGCGCAGGGCAGTGAGGAAGTGCCCGAGGTCAGAGGGAGAGGCAAATGGGACTTCGAGGACTGGACAGTTCTCGACAATATCTGTATTGCCGTCGTTCATGACCTTGATCCTCTTCGCGAACTCTTCAGATTGGGAAGTGAGTGTGCGCTTATACAATTTAAACGCCTTTTTGTCGGTGATGAGGATGATGTTGCCGTCGTCCAGCCATGTGTCACTCCGAGCCTGTGGCGGTATAATGTGCTTGTTGGAGATGTACCGCGCAAGCTGGCCGGGAGCCATGACAGTCAAGGAAGTTGAACAATAAAGACCTTAGACTTCACGACACACGTGCGAATTGTGATCAATGGATCAGAGGCACCGATCACACTTTGATCCAACTCGATGCGCCACGAAGAATACTTAAGTACACTTGGCCTGAGCCGGTGCTGTTCTCAAGAATCAGTTCCTGAGATGTTAGACAATGCATCACCCTCGAGCTTGGAACTTAGTGAGTACTTATCACACGGAACACTAGTATTCTGGAAATGTACATGATACAAAGGAACGCTTGAGTCGGCTTGACTCAACTTGTTTGAAACTTGTAAAATAACAGAAAATGACTATGGCATAAGAAAAGAATGGATGAAGAAGGGGGTTCACAGATCTCATCACCTCAAAAACAAAAATATAGAAAATATGTTGAACAAATAAAGCAGCATGAGTTCCTATGACTGATTTGCGATCCACACATGATTTAGTGAAATACATCCGCAGTGGGAAACTTGATCAACTCTTAAGTCTCTGGATCAGGGGCAGTGTTTTGATTTTCATCTAAAGAAGGATCAATAATAAGTCAAGTACAATCACCATTGCCCTCACTTTGAATTTGTGCATTTGCATGGTGCTCAAAAACATCCACAACATCTTGATGTCCTTTCTGTTCAGCCAATTTCAGAGCAGTGCAGCCTTTTATGTCTGCAAAAATCAAGGTTTGCAAAATTCCAGCTGGATCTGACACATTGCTCACCTTTGGCAAGCACATCTGCTTTATGCTCAGGCTTAAGAAGAAGTTCAACAATCTGTGTATAACCACTCTCCACTGCCCAATGGAGTGCAGTGCGTTGTTTGTTATCTGCACAAAATCAAGGTTGGCAAAATTCCAGCTGGATCACATAGATTGCTCACCTTTGGCATTCACATTTGCCTTATGCTCAAGAAGCTTCTTGACAATTTCTGTTTTCCCATGCTCAACTGCACAAAATCAATCAAAATTGGCAAAATTCCAGCTGGATCCAACAGATTGCTCACCTTTGACATGCAGATCTGCATCATCCTTAAGAGAAAGGTTGTTATTTTTGGTTTCCCACCTCTTTGCTGCCAAATGAAGTGCAGTGAATTGATTTTTATCTGCACAAAATCAAGGTTGGCAAAATTCCAGCTGGATCCAACAAATTGCTCACCTTTAGCAAGCACATCTGCTTCATGCTCAAGAAGAAGGTTGACAATCTTTATATAACCACTCTTTGCTGCCCAATGGAGTGCAGTGCGTTGTTTGTTATCTGCACAAAATCAAGGTTCACAAAATTCCAGCTGGATCACACAGATTACTCACCTTTGGCTTTCACATTTGCCTTATGCTCAAGAAGCTTCTTGACAATTTCTGTTTTCCCATGCTCAACTGCACAAAATCAATCAAAATTGGCAAAATTCCAGCTGAATCCAACAGATTGCTCACCTTCAGCATGCAGATTTGCATCATCCTCAAGAGAAAGTTTGTCATTTTTTGTTTTCCACCTCTTTGCTGCCAAATGGAGTGCAGTGAATTGATTTTTATCTGCACAAAATCAAGGTTGGCAAAATTCCAGCTGGATCCAACAAATTGCTCACCCTGGGCAAGCACATTTGCTTCATGCTTAGGCTCAAGAAGAAGGTTGACAATCTTTATATAACCATTCTTTGCTGCCCAATGAAGTGCAGTGCGTTGTTTGTTATCTGCACAAAATCAA
>JAGGAR010016167.1:0-16332 GCA_017657315.1 Termitomyces sp. K1Ag
GACTGGGAAGGGAGTGCTGTCACACAACGTGGCTAGGGACCTCATCCGCACAGCTAAGTCACTGTTCCGTGATGATCGTTCAGTGTGGCCATTACATTATTCAGCTTATTACTTAGGTCGTGTGCCGAACGTACTGAAGCTAATCGGCCATGATCCCAGCCTCGAAAACGCCCCCACGCTGGACATCAGACGGTGTGCTCACTATTTCGCCTCGACTTGGCACCTCCATTCAATTCGTCTTGCGGGCCGCATTTGGGGCCAAGTTCAACGCATTGCGGCTAGGGATGCGGGCCTATAATTTCACTCCTATCTTGTATAGAAGGTTGCGCAACATCGTGTATTTCGTATGCAGTGGTGGCAAGCTTTCCCCACTGGGGTTTTGATGCTACCCCACTTGCCCATTATACTTAGTTTAGCCTGTATCTTTTAGCTTATCTAGGTCTACCGAGGCGTATCATAACAGATGCGACCTTAGCTATTAGTTAGCGTAGGTAGATATCAATATAGTAACAATCTGGCTCAATCAGGCTCAATCGCTGCAGTCATCCGTATATCTCTGGCTATCTTGAACGTTGGTTTCATGTCAGTGCACTCTCTGATGTTGACCAGGTTCTTTAAATAAGTACTCCAAGCTCTCAACGGACCTAAAAACTGAGTGAAACCAGGCTGTATGTGGGGTGCACCCTTATTGAATACAACTTGAATGTGCTGACCTACTAACTCTCGGTGTTGTGGATTACGAGAACGTCTCTTCCTTTTCATGCTCTTCTGGACGTCTGCGATCTCACCTCATATATATTCGACTTCAAGTGGATCTCATCTTGTGAAACCTGTGATTTACCTCATCTCCAACTATAGAACGTATTACTTATGCTAGGTGATCACTTAATGCATCACAAACTAGGACTTTCCTCCCCTTACAAACGAGGGCAATTAACAGTGCTTCGGTGCTGTAATAATTGTCTTCATGACCGAGCTTCACACATGTTGCAGGGCGCTCTTGGAAGAACCTCATGCACGCTTTTATAATTCCCATCTCTTCAAAGGTGCCACTGTACACCATCCGCAAACAATCTAAGCAGAAATGGCAGTAAATTATTTCAAGCCGTGCTATAGTCGGGAGCGCTAAGCATAGGCCCTTGATGTTCCTGGATTACAGGGGAGACTAACACGTTGACCGATCGAATGCCATTCAATACCTCAATCACAGTTTAGATAACGAATTTGAAATGGCTCAGATGCTTAAAGTTTTCGATTGAATAAACGTACGAAGACCCGTGTGCTCAGCGTCAAGGATCGTATACAGTGAACGTCTACTGGATGCAAGGGGTTGATCAGAGATGTGTTGAATGAGGGCTGTACGGCACCTCCTTTTGAAATTTCACGCCTCAAGGCACGATGCTAGATTTCGATTTTTATCCTTTGACGTAACACGAGATCGTTGACGAAGACACCATCGAAGACCGATCAAACTACCCCCCACTGGCACCCCAAACCGCCTCTTCATCAACTTCCCTAAGTGTACCGTTCCTTAGCCTTTCAGCCTCCTCGCGATGTAGCGCATTGTCTCCCGGCGGAAGCGCCACACCTCCCCGACGGCGACGGCCATAGAAAAAATCGTACACGTGGGAAAGGAAGAACGCCAATGGGTGGATTGCAGTGAACGTAATGACTGTTATCTGTACCCGTCGGATGAGTCAAGGTCATTCCGATGCCATGGAATGAAAGGACGTACATAGACTGCGGCGGGCTTGGGCGTGTCCAGCCAAATACTCACGCAGAGCCAAGTCGCGGCGATGCACCACACGAGGTCCCTTCGAAGGACAATGATTATGAGGGCGAACAAGTTAGTCGACATCACGACTGCAAACCCAGACCACGCGTGCCAGGCGGAGTAATGCCGTGGCGAACCAGGTGGGGTGGGATCAAAGGATAATCCAAGAGTGACGCTATGGACAATGTCAATATCCTATTTCTAGTTGACCAAAAACGACATACAATAGAGAGTATGGAAATAGGATAGCAAGAGGTAGGGCAAGGAAGAAACGGAGTGGCGCATGAATCAAAGCTGTGTCCATTGGACGTGCTGATGTCGGGGGATGGTATACCAAGAGTGCGAGGTTGGAGTAGAATAATAGGAGAAGAAGGACACCCTGGAGTATTGTGGCGACTAGGAACCACTGAAAGACCCATGCAACTGCCCAAAAAGCCATCACCCAATTGGCTAGGACCAGCGATACACCGACTGCTTTCGTCAATGTGTGTTTTGTCTCAGGTTTACTGGCAAGGACAAGGAGAAGGCAATAGCCTAATTGACCAAGGAAGATAACTACTACATAGACAGCGATTGTAGGTGGATGAGGAGAAATTGAAGTATGATGGTGATCGGCCACTTCAGCGATTGTGGGGGTGGCGAGGACAGCGCAAACGACGAGAGCAGCGATATTAACGAGCAGAGAGAGTGGAGTGAGAACTTGAAGGCGGACGAGAGCAAGATAATCCTGTACAGCAGGATGCGAGAAGTCGATAGGAAGGGACTCCATGGTGGTTGGTTGACAAGCGGTTGAAAGTCAAGAGGGTTCGACGTCATCCCAACGTCATTCATCAAGTAAGACAATCCCACAAAAAATGGACACACCCGGAATTGAACCGGGCACCGCCCGCAAGACCTACGAAAGATGCTAAGCGGGCGTGATAACCAACTACACCATGTGCCCTTGTCAGATGCTCCAGATATTCACACCACATTCTCAAACAATTCCAGTCCATTTATCTCTAAAAGTTACACCTAGTTTATATGGAGAAGACTATGTAGATGTACAACAGACGATAGGATGTCCACAGTAGGAACGTATAGTGTGTACATACCCAACAGAACCAGAGAAAATCTATCCACAGCAATGAACGACGGCAGAGAAAAAATCATCAACAGACTGCATCGACAATTAGTGCCAAGCCTACAGAGCATGAGTAAAACGTACCATAAAATGCAGAATTTCTGCAATAAATCAGGTATAAAAGTCCCGCCCGCTACCTCGAAGGAGTGTCAGGGGGTGAGGGTATAAGATCGTGACGGTCATAAGTGGCAGTACTGGTGGATACAGAAGTTTGATAGACAGAAACCATAAATGAGCAACGAAGACATGACAAGGCATGAAAATTTAATGAGTGACGGGTTTAGTTCGACCATGGTTAGGCGCGACTTGAGTAGTAGCCGAATTTTAAGGAGGGTTTCGCTAGTAATACGCTTGTCCCGTAGACCAGTATTGCGAGTCTTGATGTTCGACGAGCGGTTGTTGTGATTGCATATACTGAGTTGTCGCCCAAGCCGGCGACGTGGATGCATTCATTGGTAAGTGGTCGACAGGTGTGCCTCGCCCGCTCGAGACTTGATAATGATGCATCTGATGCTGCTGCTGAACGAGTTCCACGGGTGACTTGACGTCGTACATAATCTGCGGTTGAGTCTTGTCGTAGATCGGGAGAGACTGCGATACTTCTTGAGTGATTATTGTTTCACCTGTGGGAGTGGGAACTTGGCTCTGTACGAGAATCGGGCTGTTCATCGTACTCGCTCCGGGAACTTGCTGCTGTGGAGTCGCCTGTCCCTCGTACGGGGCCTCGTATCCGGAGGACATATGATAGTACGTCCGCGGACTAGAGGCAATAGGCTGCTGGACAAAAGCTGGTGGGCTGGGATGATGCGAATTGCTGGACGGGTACATCACGGGTGTCTGCGGGTGCCCAGTCGTTGAGCTATATGGTGAGCTGGCCGTGGACAAGGGTCCACTCGAATTGGCATAGGGACTCGGTGGACCACCGTACGTGCCATCACTACTCGTCGAACCCTGATCGAAGGACCTGAGAGGTTGATCAAAGCTGTGGGATGCCTCGTACGACCCAGTGCGGGACGATTGCTGGCTGCGAATGTACTGAGCGGAAGGTGACACGACGAAGGGCTGCTGGACCTGCTCAGGTTGATGGGGCTGGTGCTGGCTAGCGTCGTTGATGGTGAATCGACGACGCTGACTTGTGTGCATATCCTCGTCCCGCTTTTCGGTGTACTGTGGAGAGTACTCGTCGGTCTGCAATCGAGAAGTGTGTGAGATAGATGACGATCTAGAGCGATACCCGTTGTCCACGATGGGCTGACTGATAGGATGCTGATTGGGAGATAGTTGCTGAGACTGGAAGTTGTTCGGATGCATCTCCTGTATAGTAGGCGACGACGTAAAATCAACCACACGTGGTTCAGATATAGATCCCTCAGTCTTAACTACATTGAGCTTTTTCATCATCCAAGGGGCACTATCCTTTCCTCGGTCACGAAACCCAAAAGCAGGGTACGAAGGTTTCTTCGAGTGTTTCTTGTCGCTGCCTTTGTTGATACGAGGAACGGAGTTCGGCCTCTGCGGTGAAGGGGGGATCACAGGGCGATGGGTTTGAGGCTGCTGTGACGCAGTTGAGATATTATCGCTCGCCTTCACGTAGGAACTGTCCGAGTCAACAGCCATCGGGGTTGCTGCCACCTGCCCATTCATCTCAGTTCGCTGCTCAACAGGCTGCGGCACCTCGAGCACAGCATGTTTCCTCTTGAGCGTGTTCTCCTCGCCCTTCCTACACACATCACCCGACTCGATCCTCCTCTTCATCGACGCAAGCAGGCGCGACATCTTGCCCTCTGGAACACCAATAACACCAAGCACCTCCAGCGCAACGCTCACTTCCTCAACCAGCACTACAGTACGCCCAGGTTTCGTCGACGCGAACCCAGAATGTGCACAAATCACCAAGGCATCAGCCACCGCCTTCTGTAAGGGATAAAATCCGCACATGAAAGACGCCCCATTCCCAGCCTGCACGAGACGATACAGCACCCTCGCAGCACGCACAACGCCCTGCGCTGCATCGACCGTTGCACGGCTTGCAGGGCTCCACGGGTGTGCAGCAGAATACACGCTCGTGCTCGACGAAACAGCACCATCCTGTGGGGGCCGCATGAGAGGCACGTACGCAGATATGATCATGCGATTCGCGAAAACAGCGAGTTCAGCAGCGATAGCTGTGTGCTTTTGGGACTTGATTTCAGGCGAAGAAGAAGGCTCGAGGCGGAGGGAGGAGGGGAGGTCCGAGGCCCAGGCGCGGATCTCAGCTTCGAGTTTCGCAGCATGGTCGAGGGTGTAACCGCTCCCACAGGTGCAGCAGTCGCAACCGGGATATGCGAGACGGTGTTTGAGAATTTGGGCTAGACGGGTGAGGCTATGGAGACAAAGGTGTCAAGAAGAGCGGCGGAGAGGTTGGGCAAGGGGAACATACCGACAACGAACACCGAAGAAACCTGTCTCTGCGTCGTCCGGTATAGGAGAGGATACCTTAGTCTTGGTTTTTGTTTTCGGAGGAGGAATAAGACGCGATATCCGTGCTTTGGAGAGACCATTAGCTTTGGCAAACAATGGGCGTCGCTCGTCTTCGTCTCCGTGTTCACCAGACGGATCACTCTCGTCACCTCCGTCTGCACTTTCATCAGATTGCTTGCGAGAGCTTGAGGGACGCGAAGGAGAACGCGCAATAGCGGGGATTTTAGTGTTGTACGAGTATGAAGTTATGAGGGGTGTTTGTTCCAGAACATCAGACGTGAAACTGGATCATTTCTTGTGTCAATTCGGAAATTCGCAAGTAATGCGCAACTCACATGTCATAGAACATAATATCCCACCAAATAATCCTTCGCCTCTCTTCAGCCTTCGCATTCTTTCGCACTCCCGTTTCTGACTCTGGATCACGTGCAAGTCCAAGTCCACGTGCAATGTTAACGAGCTTGCCTATCTGGAGAAGAGGAAAAAAGTTAACGTCCTACGAGGAAGGCTCTGCGAAAGATATGTATACCAGAGGAAAAACGGCCTCCGACGGGACACTTGATGACGTTGCAGGCCCGGTGCGTAGGAGATATCTGACTTGAAGGAGCAGAGCTACCACATGATCTAAGTCGCCCTTCTCCTTCTCAGCTTGCTTCCCCTTACTCGCATCCACTGAAATGTCGACACTGTCCAGACAAGTCTCTTCCTCTTTTGCATCCGGAGAGCTTCTGTACTCCTCCCAGACGCCCATCGCCTGTCCGGCTAGTGCGTACAAGAAGCAATGATCCACTGATGCGTCACCGGGAGACTCCAGTGCCCCAAGAGCAAGCAAATAGCACATGCAAGCGAACAAAGGGAGGTTGGGCGCGGAATTGGATGAAGGCAGGGGTGATGGTGATGGAGAGAGGGACGCTGCACGAGCGCCAAAGAAGACAGCATTAGCTAAGGATCTCTGACGCTCCTTCTCTGCTCGGGCAGCGATAACACCTGTATCAGCAAGCTCAGCAACTCTTGTCCAATGAATGAGGAGAGAAAGATGTGGGGTTGCTGAGCGGGCACTAGTCAGGAGTCGTATACGTACAGCTGGAGGAGGCAGGTGAGCAAATATTGCAGGCGTCGCGGAAGGCTGTCCTGATGAAGGGACAGAGGATAATTCAGCCTGTGAAGCTGTGTACTCGCAAGAATATGGATCCTGAGAGAAATACGAGGAGTCCTCTCGGTACTGTGCATGATATAGGTGGAGAGGAGGCAAACTTCGTCGAGCAGTAGTTGCATCATTTGGACTGGCCGAGGGGCCTTGGTCAATGAGGATCGTATCTTCGTGATATGGGTCAGAGTCGGAGAGATGCAAAAGCTCGACAGGTGATTGCTCGAGCTTAACAAAAGGACCGTCCTGCGGTGTCTCGGATTTCAGGGGAGCCTGGTTACCAGGCGTAAAGACATCAAGTTGGCAATGTGCCAGCCATATATTTACAAGGTCATGCATGCGAATAGATATAGGTGAGGCAGTGTTCGAGGCGACATGGCTCGGTCGGGCTGTCGCAGAATATGAAGAGCCCATAGGAACCTGGGCGAGTGGATACGATGACTGGAATGGTGGCGGTGTCTTGCCAGCGGTTATCATAGAAAGAAGCGTTTCAACCTGTATAAGACGGTTATTGATAGAATGTAGATCGACCTTTTCTGCGGCCGCTGGTGAATAGATACAACGCGACACGGTATCACGCTTTGTGCAGCTCCCACACGGTGTGCGTCTGTCGCATTTGAGCTTGAGACGCTTACACTGTGCCAAAAGATGAGCTGAAAACGGGGGAAACAGCGGGGAAACAAACCTCTGCACAAACGACCGTTATCCTGGAGCGAATTTGGCTGTAAAATAGGAAGAGTGAGGGTAAGACGATGGATGTGGGTACCCAACGTACGGTGCAGCGGACGTGGGCGGTGGAGCAGGCTGTAAGTCGTCCATGGCGGCTGTCGTGGAGGAAGAGTCTCGAGAGGAGACTTGGTTTTCATGGTGCTCGAGCTGTCCCTGCATATCCGAGTCGGAACTGGCTTTGTGTCCTAGCTCTTGGTCCTGACCCGATTCGGCAGTCTGTGATTTCATCTAAATAGTCCAAGGCCTCGCTGTCGCCAATCGTCCACAGGGTCCTCCTACGTACGCGTCCGCCAGGAAAGAGGTGCTCTTACTTATTTTTACCCAGCTCTATAAACTTCTGGCATTTGCCGCAGCCCGCAATCACTCATCACCTCATGCCCGATTTCGAGGGCCCGACCCTGCGCACTTCCAAAATCTCGCTCGATGGGAAGATCTGTGCTTTTTGGGGCAAGCTGCCCATCTCTGACTCCCATCATGACCGACATTGTTCCATACCCGTCAATCCATGTGCGTGTCATATACTGTGCGTAACGGCCTCAGCTCTTTGTATTGTTCTTTCTAAGCGTTAAATTTCTCGTATTTCTACGAAATGAAGCATCCAGGAACGGTTTCACTTTTTGCTGCACCTTCATATCCGTGGAGCTCGAGAGTAATTCGGCATAACAGACTTCCATATGACTTCTAACGGCCCATCTTTCACCACTGTATTCGGGTGCAAAAAATCCAAGGTGCCTACCTTCCTTTTAGTTCTCTAACAGAAAATTCCAGAATCCTAAACAAGACGAACCTGCATCCCATTGCCTAAATTGCGTATAAAAACGTCAGTCCTCTCGCTTACGAGCAAGGGTCCGGTCCGTAAACTGTTTTTGGGTCTTTTGACCCACGGAAACCAGAGCAGACGTCGTCATCCATTGAAGCACATTAAGTACACGCAGCACGACAATCGCTTCCAAACATGCTTCTGACTACATCCTAGGTCCCTTTAATATGGATCCCTAAAACTTAAGGGCACCAACATGGCGGACACGAAATGGCCTGCTTCGTTAGATCCGGCGGCAACTTTCCAATCGCTTGTAAGTAAAACAGTCGAAACCCTATCACAGGACCCTCCAAAAAGGCATGTCCTCTGTCCCTGCATTTCAGAAAGTGATTATCCGTGCCGCGAGGCTCAGATATCAAATGGATAGGATTTGCGCTCATTTCCACATCAACACTTCCAAGCAAGACCATGTGTCATAGTAGTAGCAAATCTGATATGGACACCACAGAAAAAACTCATTCCTCACCGAAGCCCGAAGTAACATTTGGTAAGCCAGGACAAAACAAAATCGCCACAAAATGATCTTTAGTAGCAGACTCACCAGGGAGAACCCGATTCGGAATACAAAAGTTGTGCATGATCCCGGCGGCATCCTGCCGCCATCTGTCAACATGCCGCAAGACCACATGCATACAACCAGGTATCCTCTATTACTCTGGACTCTGCACACATCTCCATGATTTTTCAGCGTTCAGAAACATAACGTAAATTCATCATAATTTGATTTGAACTTTCTGCGATAGAACGTAGCACGAAACAGGAAGAGTTCACCGATAACAACAGAAAATGATATGTGATCAAGGACTCGGAGCTTGATAAGCCCGCGAGTCTCATACAACATTCGATAATGAGGACTTACGTCCACCTTATGTACGATTTGTTATTGAAATCCATGGAAGAAAGAAGTTCAATAGCAAAATAAGCTCGCTGAGATGCGTCTCTCGCTTGCAGCATTGTTTCGAGATTGAGAAATTGCAAGGGGCTCATGCATATGGAACATGCACATGCACACCTCAATTGTATACCAATCATCTAGAACTTAGTTACCATTTCAGGAGGTGGATTTGTCCTTGGTAAAGAGTGGATTTGGTGATGGTGGGCTTGACACCGGCCATACCACAACAATAGCAATGAGCATTGCCTCAGTGAATATGAAGACAGGCTGTAGGTCCTTGCTGCGTGAACAGATAATGAACCGTCTCGCAAAGTTGCACAGCATGATTGTTGTTCCAGAATACGTAACAACAACTGCCAGCAAGGCAGGGGCATGTGGACATCTCGGTGACTATACAAGAAGTATGAGCTGCAAGACATGTGTGTGCAGTCTGGACTCATTGCTTTCATTGACGATTACAACTGATCACAAAGATTATTGAAGTGAAGGACTTCTGTGGGCGCCAATTGTCAAACTGGTCTCAAACGCACCATCGATAGAGTACGTACAAATTCGTACCGTTTGAGGACCAGCAATTTTTTTGGTTTCTCGACTACAAAAGATAAGTATATCCAGGAGGATTAAGCTCACCTGATCAACGAGAGACAGCCAAGCCGCCAAGTATCTCCACAGTGCCACAAGAGCATGTATCCCCGACACAACCTTATCTGTTTAGTAGCTGTAACCAAACTCGATCATCAGAAAGAGTAATGGGGCAATGGCGCTTCTACGTTTTCCCGCTAAATACAAATACTTACATGTTGAAGAGAACCACGTAAGAAAGATCCAATCATTTGAAAGTCTGGGCGTGTGATATTTCCCAAAAAGTCACTGACTATGCGTCAGCGTGACCCTGAGGGCCGGGAACTTAACTCCTGCCCTTGTTGAACTGCAGAAACTTTCGATCTGACGGTATACCTTGGTAAAGACTCAAAGCCATTCACCCTCTTTGATGCTAAAGCGCACCCCACAAATAAGCCCATCCAGATCCTCTATTCTCATGATTCTTCCAGCATTGTTCATCTCCTGCTTTCATCTCCCGACATCGTCATCCGGTCAAGGCACATTTCTTATCGATCCTCTAAACGGTGAGACGGGTTTCGGACCGTATGGGTGTAGTGTGGTGGCAGCGGCGTGCACTCGTTCATTTGCAACAATATTTTCCTGCATCGAGGGTTTTCATTCGAGTATGATAACAATATGATATTACTTTCTCGAGCATTTTTGCCCGCCCGTACACTAAAAGTACTGTATTGCACTACCGCCCTCTATTTCAATGACTATCCCTATTTTGGTAATAGCCGATGTGCAATGCGCATATCCTGCCATGATATCTCAATCCTTAACGTCCGAAATTTTTGCCTGGACAGGAGACAGTTCAAGAATCTGGTACGGATATCGTCTTCCATGTTACATCTCCTTACCTTTTGCTGATCCTCGAGTCTATAGTGTACAGATAACCTACTGTGTTTAGACTTTCCTGCTACAGAACGACACATGATAAGTGTTTGATTGCTATTGATTGTCTTTCTATTTTTGATGCTCCAGTCTCCTCATGTTCAAGGTGCTGCTGACCTCACAGATCGGTATCTCTTCGCGGGAGAGGCATTTCAAGAAAATCTAACTAATGGAGAAATTGACAGTTAAGGTTTACATGCTTTGCCCGCTTCCACTTCGTTGTGAAATAGATCTATCTTGATGAGATTCTGGTTCTGAAAATAGCAGAAGACACGCACGCAAATTATTGATGCCGATTCTGTCACAAAGATCATGGATAAACATAGACTGTCGACGTAGATAGCCTGCATTCATACATCACTCCGAGGACTCAAAAAAGTGGATTGACAATATTGCGACTAAGATGTGTCCAGACTTCCTTGACGATAGCTAGCTACTCACTTTAGGTGACGTAGGGCGGTACTTCGTGATATCGTTTCACTATTCAACGTACAGATCATCATAGATGTTGTTCGAACGTATCTACCTCAACAGGTAAGTAATTTAAACAAAGAAGGTGGACTGTGCTGAGATATCTATACCAGGTCATCGGTGACCTAGTCAATCTAAAGTATCTCTCCTTCAGTCACTGTCAAAGTATGCTGCCTTTCTAGGTCGTTACCGCTTTCCGTGAACAGGGGCTTAATCTCATTTCGATGTCAAGTTGTGGCGCCCCCCGGTCCATGCCGAACACGCCTTCGCTTGGGGACATCTCAAGTATTTAAACATGTCACACCTTCGTGTCAAGAAATGGCCAATAATGGTTGGTTTCATCTTCTGGGATGACTGCGGGCTTGCAAAACCTATTTCTTTCATGTATCATAGCGGAACTAAAACCTCGCGTTTCGTGAAATGATTCAAGATGGTGAACTTTTCTCTTCATTGTCTGCTCCTCGGCTTTTTGTCACCTTCATCACTCTTAAATCAAGCTCAGCAATGAATCGTGTGAATCGTGAATTGAAGGTCTCATCTTTTAGCGAGATAATCATCAGACCCTGTGATCTGACGCTATCAGTAGTACGAGTAGGTTCATTCCGGTGATGCGAGTTCCACTTCTCGATTGCTGCTGCGTATAATGCGCATGCAGCTTCATGGAGGCCAATTTTAGATCCTTCAGGGCCGCCCAGGTTCGTGTTCTCTCCACACAAATATTTATAATCACTGTCTCGAAGCACCAACATCTTGAATGGTGATAATGACCACGGGACTCAATCTCGCCACCCTTGATAGCCATGCAAGTTTTGAGGGACTCGTCAGCTGCTTTCCCAAAGGATACGGACGCAGTTGATGCAAGGCAACAGCCAACTTCAGCCCACTTCACATCGATAGTCATGACGTGCCCCTCAATTCAGGCATTATCCCGGTTTGCGGGGGGCGCCTCGTTGTTGCTGGCATCTCGGGATGATCTATGCCTTGTGTCATCATGATCAGGCAGTCCTGTTCATTGTCTAATTTACCGCTCGACCTTGGCTTCCGGGAACCAAGCCGAAATAACCGAATAGTTCGCCGGCTTCTTTCAGCAAGAGACGAAATTCCTTGTATGTATTTCATTATCCACATCGAAACTGGACACGTTTTCTATGACGCTTGACGTGTGAACCGCAGTCCGACCTGTTGGTGCAGGATGACGTCTGTGGCATCCGATTCGGAAGCTTTCTCAACTCGGAGTTCAACACGCTAGGTTGACCCAGGCTGGGGTGACCCACGTACACTCTACAATGAACTTGTTCATTTGTCACTCAGAGAACACTTCGGTATCTCATGAGAGGTTTTGTGGACCTAATATACATGCAAAATAGATTATGTATTAATATGCAGCTTATTCTATGATAGAACAAGGTAGGAAAGCCTACGATAGTTGTTCTCTAGCTTCTTCGACATACGACCGCATGAGCCCGACGACCTTGAATAGATTCTGGCTGAACTTTGCTGAAGTCGGAACAACGTCCAAAGTGAAGGCGGCGTCTGAGTCTTCATTAACAATCATCTGCGCATTGACAAAGCGCTGGAGAATACTAAGTTTCCGCTTCGCGTCCTCGACAGCTGCAGGGTCTCCGTCACCAGCGAGCAGGTCGGCTTTATTTGCGATCACCATTCGAGCTTTCGCACTCATGCCAGGCTGATATTGCTCCAGTTCGTCACGCAACACCCTGAGTTCGTCCCAGGGTGCAGGGCCCGAGAGGTCCACGACGTAGACAAGGGCAAGTGAGCGTTCTATGGATCGCAAGAAGGAATGTCCTAGGCCCACATTTTCCGCCGCTCGGGATATGAGGCCGGGGTTATCAGCAATAGTGAATCGAAAGTCTTCGACAAGATCGAAGCGGTGGCCGGGCCGCAGTGCAGTCTCGTCCTCCTGAAGTTCCTCCTCCAGGGCTTGGTTTCGTGTCAGGATATTCGCAAGCTCCCCCTTCTCCATGCGTTCCCGTAGCTGCTCCTCTTCCACCCGAGTCTCATCATAAATTTGATTGCCTGAGATGCCACCCTCAAAAGTACCATCTTCCGCAACACGAACGACACCCACAACCGGATTCAGCGTCGTGAACGCGTAGCCGGCAACTTCAGTCTTCGCCCGTCCTCCTGTAAAGGCACGTAACAATGTGCTCTTCCCCGCGTTCGGCATCCCAACGAGACCAATGTCCGCAATAAGCTTGAGCTCAAGAGAAAAAGTAATGCGCTCTCCCCCTTGTCCTTTTGACGCAAATTTTGGTGAACGGTTCACAGTGGATGCGAAATGAGGATTTCCCAGACCACCTGAACCTCCCGAGGCAATAAGGAAACCAGTTGGTTCTGGTTGTTTGGTGCCCAAGGGGGCATCCACGGGACGTTCCAACACCTCTTCCTTGTCGAGGTCGAGGTAGATGGGTGTTTTAGCCTTCTTCCACCTTGCTATCCGCCTCTCTCTCTCCTGCTTGTACAAAACAGCCTCAGCTTCTTTGAAAAAATCTCTCTGTACGTTGGACTCTCCAGAGCGAGGGTAATGAAGCCACCTGTTCTCGCGCATCTTGTCCCGTTTTTTCGATGGTGCGAGTCCTTCAGTCGATTCTTCTTCAGCCTCCCATTCGTCTTTCGCGCGTCGTGTGTCGTCTCGCGGCAATTCTCGAACGACCGTGCCTAGGGGGACTCTGATAATCGTCGGTTCGCCGTTCTTGCCATTTTGCCACGTTCCTTGACCATGTCCTCCGGATTGGCCGATGACTCGATTAGGGACCGAGGATAGGGTCGTTAGATGAGAAGTCGGTAGAATGTAAACATCGCCTCCGCGTCCACCGTCTCCACCTGAAGGAGGTCCGAAAGGCTTGTACTTTTCTCGATGAAATGCCGCGCACCCGTTCCCGCCGTTACCTGTCGAGATGTTCGAAGCGCGTAAAATATGGAATTGGTGAACAGCGTACCTCCTCGAACAGTCAAAATAATATGGTCCAGAAAGGTTTGTCCCTAGTTCAGCAATTAGTTCCATAGATTTTGACCTATAGTTAAACCACCGACTCCTTGTTTTCGCTTCCATTCTGTTCTCCTTCTGCGACGCGCGGCTTCAGAGTCAGCGTCGCTCAAAGAATGAGCCGTGGCCTGATCGCTATATCGTCTCGAGGTATTGTAGAATCTGAGTGAGCGAAGCGATGGTTTGAAGATGCCGAATGGCTTGGTCATGAGTGGGGAAGACCCAAGAAATTCACATTTCACACGGTCTTCTTTGATCACGACATACTTTGCCCAATCTTGTTGCACTGCTGATTAGTATCGACGAGTCTCCAATGTTCGCGCTGACAAGGTCATTCCGACTGCTACCCCCCGTTGGGTAAAGAACCCCGGACCGTTATACATGCAAAGTTCGTTTTTCTCGCACTATCTGTCATTCAAAGGAGGCTGAAAAGGCTATTTGTCTCGTGCTATCAGGCGCTTGGCACCTCCAAATTTCTATTTTTGACGTTGATAGTCACCCAGGCCTCGAACGTCGCATCTGATATGATCATCTCGACAATAAACTTGCCAATTCGTCCGCCAGTTCCGGAAATACCCCTTGAACGGTACAGCCATCACCACGTCTGGCGTTGTTTCGCTTTTCCCAGTTCCCACCTCTAATTTATTTAAGTGTGTACGGTCTGGGACTGAGGTTGGGATCTGATAATGGGTATCCAACAGTTTCTCCAGTCTAGGTTCGGTACGAAGGTATGTTGTTCTCACAAAGACGCGAATAATGTGGCTGAGGACTTGACACGGAGTCTAGAAACACAAGACCAGAACGAACCAGAATTCGGACGTTATGGTCGGAGGTACTCTCCCACTTGCCCCAAGATAGCATTGCAGCAGTCTCCCTTACCTCGCGTTCCCTGAAATTGATTGCTCAACCTCTTCTTTTTGAAGGAGATTTACTTCTTCATCCTTTCACGAGCTCCATTACATACCGTCGACTTCAGATGGATGCTTATATTGCGCGATGCCACGACAGATTGAACTTCATCTCCTCACCTCGCATAGCATGCCATATACGACACCTTTCACTGACTCCGTTTCCCGTTGGTCATTCTTTGAGCCGTAGTGCAAAGCTCCACATTCCCGAGAACGACATAGTTGACCATTTTTTCTGCATTCTACTACTTCTTCCCAGCCTTCAGAGTCTGGTCATACATTCTATCAAGTCTACTTCACTTAGGATGGCTATTTTGTGTTCCTTGTCTCTGGAACATTTTCAGCTTGAAACTCGGGGAGACGATATCACTTGGCACAAAATGCCACAAGGGGAAACGCGGCTGACTCCATTGCCAGCTAGAAGGGTAGTGTCCTTCAATTGTAACGCGAGTCTTCATCAACCACCTGTATCGTTTTTCGTACCCTTAGAGTTTTTACATCCCTCAACACTAGAGGAGATCAACGCAGGCCGTAGCGGTACCGAGAGCGTCTTAGTCGCAATATCTCTTTCAATGTCTTCATTCCCTCGACTAGCGACTCTGGACATCTACGCACGCTTCGTTTCATTCCCATCATTTATTCCTGCCTTGAGACAGTGTCCTGGGCTGACCATGCTACGTCTTCGGTCCGCTTTCACTGACAGCCCTGGACGACCGTCCATGGAGCCCATTCCCCTGGACGTCCTTCCCGTTCTTAACACGTATCACGGCCCGCTATACTTTGCCCAGTTGTTCGCGAGTGGTCGCAAAATACGCGATTTCAAGCTCTGGTCATCCCAAAGAGCGTCCTCCGTCGTCAAGCCAGAGGAGCTGGCACCAATTTTGCAGCAGCTCGGTACTCACGTTGAAGTCCTGGAAATCGGCGTAACGACACTCCCGCCCTTCCTCATTTCCGTGATTGCTGAGAACCTGCCAAACTTGAAGTCGCTTGCTGTTAACTCCCATCTTTCGTCATACCACCCAGGGATTGTCACATCTCATATGACACAGACTCCATTCGAGCCGTCCATCAGAATAGGAGAGGGGCTCTCGCAACTCAACCTCGACACCTTATCATTTGGAGTTCAGATTGCTGACAGCATTCCCGTCGGAAGTCCGGAGTATCAAAATGCTGGTTTGGAACTTTTACAGAAGTTCCCGGTTTTCTATGATCCTACTTCATGGGATCAGTGGGCTATTGAGTTGGCCTGGTCAAACATCATCTGGAACCGTCTGAATTTAACAAACAGGAGCTTTGACGCTCCTGGAGAGTTGAACATAGAACATGTAGAATATCACTCGGCCGTGTTCTGCTCTTTGGATTAGATCGACAAACACTTTGTAATAGCGTCCTTCAGAAGGGGAGGCACGGAATGAATGAGGGACGTGTTTTGACGTGTGACGGAAGACGTGACCTGAACGGCTCTGCTTCAAACAGTCATCTTCGCGTACTTAGAATAACG
>JAGGAR010016168.1:0-16285 GCA_017657315.1 Termitomyces sp. K1Ag
CAGCCTGCAGAGTGGGCTCGTAAGGATGGCTTGGCTACAAACTCATGTGATGGCATTTACCTTATCTCCAAGCTCGTTGGCATTGAGGGAGAGCTCGGATTGTGTTACAGCCTCGTTGAAGTGGACCTTTCCCTCATCACCAAACTTATCAAGATACCATTTGAGTGCACCAACGAAACCCTCGACGTAGCTGTGAGAATAGTAAGCCTCGAAGTATCAGGAGTGAAGTCCTTGACGTACGCCTTAAGCACTCGACCAGCAGAGTAGTTGTAATCGGGAGGATTGTAAGCCCAGACTTCGTTTGCGTTGATCTTGAGGTGGAAAGGAGTTCCAAGGAGTTCAGAGATGGTTGCCTCCAAGTTTTCAACCTCCAACTCGTATCTGTCGCGGACTGCGTCCCGACCGTCAGTTATCATGCGTAAAAGATGAAATGAATTTACATACGGTCTTTGCGCACAGCAAGAGGAAGTTTCTCGATGGCGGGCTTAGGTACGAAGGGAGCAGGCTTAGGCATATTGTGTTGAGCGGAGTTGAGAGATCGCAATCGAAGAGAGCTTAAGTAGTGGAATGATGGATATCTGGACGATACAAGAGACCTTTTATACATTTTGCGTACACCTGCTGCCATTAGAATCGCAATAATATTCTGATGGAAATGTCAGGATTTATGCAAGAATTATGTCGAATGTCATTCAGAAATCCGTTGTAGGACAACCGTGGAGTTACAATCAAAAAAATGCTATTTGGGCGCCCATTCACGTCGAGAAGAGATACAAGTATCCCACTCAAGCTCCGAGTCATTGAGCGTTGTAAGCAAAGACACATAAAGTCACATGGCAATATGACGCCGCACAAGGGCGCCCGAATTCTGCAAGTTGACTGTCTTGGCTGGATTATTACAGATTAATGTCTATCTCCGAAAAGAAGCAGCTCGGGCAAGAAAAAACGCGTCTTAGATAGAAGATGAAATTGAATCCAAGCAATCTTTCATCACTCCACAGAAAGAAACCATGAACAGTAGATATCTGCGCAATACCAAGGGGCCAATGACAGGGTATTTGACTGCCATCGATCCATCCGTATGATCCAACATTCGCGTTCGTGATCGCAGAGACATGAACAGCTGCCAAAAAAGACGGATGTAAGGGAGCTTATGCAGTGTAGTGCCAAACTTCCATCAAAGTCACACAAACGGCATATAGGAAGCAAACTTAGCAGAGTAGATGGTGGAGAGAATGCCGGGAACATCAGACTAGTGTCAGTTTTCACGTCTCACGTCGTTCGAAGATCGTTGCAGAACAGACTGAGCGACATGGAACCGCACAGCAACAGTCAGTGAATGAGCCGCACCAGCGCCCGTCTTACGTTCAGAAGAGCCAAGATGTTAAAGTCCGTTCAGACTAGCAGACATCGTGGACAAAAAGTGCGAAGTCTCCCTGAAGTATGACGCCACCAGAGCGTCCACTATCACGAGAACATCAGAGATTCGTTTGTAAGGCGCGACAGATGTGAGTGACTCTTATGCGTTGGGGAGATCTTAGAATTTGTTCCAGTCACGAAGGCACTGACAGCCTTTGATCCTATGGGGTCAGGACAAATGCACAAAAGACGACGCCTATCCTTCATGGTCTGACTGTAAACTGTAGATACGTTCAATTCGAACCCAGAGAGGAAAATCAAAGGACATCTTGGAAGAATGAGTTGATGTGGTCATGACTCATGACATCAGTTGACAGAGTAAAGTATTCGGTGACATCTATCATTGATATGTCTGCGCCCTGTGAGGTTGAAGTGACATGAGTAGCCTTGGAGAGCGGAGTGACCGCCGAAATCAGTAGGAGCTTGGGCGGTCGAATCTACGACGTTCTGGTTCAAGGTCACATGCTGAAGGAAGACCTGTGAAGAGAAAAGTCACTACAATTGACGAAAAAACTCTGACATTGTGAAATATAGACGTAGATAAAGATCATGAGTAGAACGTGAATGCATTGTCAGGACGAGCCAGAGCCTGGGATAAGTATTGGTGAATATCGGTCAAGGGAGGACTTCTCGATATCAGGATCCCAACGACATCCATTACTTAACCAATTCAGAGCGATTATACCACTCTATGCTGCTTTATCTGATGAAGCTGCTTTCGAAAAGTTGGCGCATGGCATATCAAGAATACTTCAAAAGATCGGATTGAAATAATTGAATCTTACCTTGAATCCTAGTACTACGTTTTCTGTATATTTCGCTCGTGCGGGTGGTCTTCTCTGGCTAGTTATGCAATTGAAGCTCAACGCATGTCGACCGTGACATTGAAGATTGTTGCCAAATTTAGAGGGTCAAGGCCGCCGCAAGGGACACGCGGACATCCCGAAAGCCGATCATTTCTTGTCAAACTCTTTTGACCACCAACCGTAACTTGCGCGTTGTTCGCAATTGACAATGGCTTCGGTCAAGATAGCCACGCTCATCATCCGTGTAGGGCATGCTCGATAGATTCGTTATGCATCAAGTCGAAACTGACGTTCTACAGACTATAGCGAAACCCATCAGTTCGCAAATCAAAGCCCAAGCAAAACAGTATGTTCCTTCGTTGAAAACGTATATTTTCGAATTCTTATCATCAATGTAATACAGACACGAGACGTTCCGTAATGTCTGCGTGAACCTTGCACAGCTATTATACCGTACAGAGACAAAGCTGCGCACCAATATCATGGGCGAGCCCGCAAAGCACATCAGGCCACTCTCGGAAACACGGTGTGCATCCGTCTATCATTTCACATCGAAAATGTCTTCTAAATCTCTGTTTTATTAAGTGCGATAGAAAACGGTGCCAATACACTCGCGGAAGGTTTTCTCTTTACCGTAGCCGCTGCCTTGATCATCGGGGAGTCATGGCGATCCTCGCAGAAGCAGTCTAAACGGCGTGACAACGTCGACGATCAGCTCGACTCATTAGGGACCAAGGTGACGGAGCTCACGACACGTGTGGATCAGCTTGAAACACGGTGGGAGGATGAAATGCGGTATGAGAAGCAAAGGTGCAGTGTCGCGTGTGTTTTTCGACAGTCATGATGCTAAAAAACGAGTTTACGGAACAGGAACGACGAACTCTCGCGAATCCTACAAAGAGTCGTAGAAATTGGATTGCGTGGCGGTTGGGCCGAGTTTGAGGAGGCACCGCTACAAATACCTCGTATACAATTAAACCCAACACCGGCCGACACATCGTCACAGCATACCCCAGTAGACGCACCAGATACCCGAAACTCCTCGAAAGCAGACACTTCTTTTACCTCACCATCTGTTTCATCATAGTAGGAACATCTAATTGGAATTTAACCCCAACTTAAACTGGAGAATGTAATATACCGTTTGTTTGCATTTTATACACTATAGTACAAGGGATATACATGAAAGACGGATGAAAGGATAGTGGGTACGTGCCAAATTAGAATGATAACCGTCCCAAATAGAATATCGTTAGCAAATACAGAGTGCGATGCCAGGTTAAAGTCATAAAACAATAAATAAAAAGCGAAAGATAGAGTAGAAAAAAACGTGCCAGAGAGTGTATAGTCACATAATGCAACACTGCTCATCACAGAACCGCTGACACCACGTCTTCTTCCTTTGCATCCCTCTGACAACTTGAGTAGGTTTAATCACACCTGCCCTTCGCCTGATCTCGATCGTGTACTCCACCTCCCCTTGCCCAGCCTTTGGAACATCATACCACCACCTCAACGTCTGCCCCTCTACCACCCACCGCCCCCCGCTTACTTTCACTGACACATCTACGAGCCTCCGCTTCTCCATGAAATCAACCTCCCGATCTCTTGTGAGTGTGTCCAGGCCAGACGAGACGGACGCAGGGAGATCGACAGACGAGGCCCACCGCGACCCAACCGCACTACTCTTCCCACTCGACATCACAAACCCGTGCGCCTCCTCCCCACTCTCACTCGGTCTTATCCCCACTTCACTCTTGCATGTTCGTGGCTGCACAATATCTTCCGAACCAAAGTGGACGAGCGGCACAAAAATCTCTGTCGCTTTCCTCTTCCCCTTCTCGACCTCTCCCTCTTCCACGTCCCTATCCACCTCATTCTCGACCACCGCATCCTCTTCACCCACACGCACAACAAGCTTAAAACACGCCTTCTTAATATCAAACTTCATATCCTTAGGCGTACCGACAACCTTCGTCGGCCACGGACGACAAAACGCTCGAACCGCCCTCGCACCAGACGTGAGGAACCCATACGGGTCCGCGGCCCAATCCTCCAAACACGGCTGCCTCTGCGGTGTTCGGTATTTCTCCGGGACAGACATCGATCCGAGTGTAGCGAGACTGAGCGAGGACGCGATGGCGGCGTTTACGACGGTCACGCTGGACTGCTCAGACCTGAGCAGTGGTGCATGGTTGTTGACAACAGTCATCTTGCTGTGGTTGCGCAGGAGCATTGCCCGGCTCCCGCTCTCGGCAGAGTCGTATAGTGCCAAAGGGCCGTCGCCATCAGGTCCACTCTCAAGAGTCGCTTCTTGATGTGCCTCATCCTCCTCTGGAAGATCATCAGCACTCCAGAGACTAAGGTCCTCCATATTCCATCCATCACCCCAATCATGCGTGTTGTCTGCACAGTACGTCCATACTGTCCAATTCAGCCCATTCGACCCATCCCCTCCATTCAGACTGGCGTCCAGCGCCTTCTCCTGTCGTGAATAATCACCTTTGTACCGCCCCTTATCCGTCCATCCATACGACCGCTTTCCATCCATATCAAACGGTGTCCCAATCTCCCCAATGACGGTGGGGTACGGCCCGAGGATCATAGCGTCGTCCTTAAGCATACCCAGCTGCTCTTGGAGCGACTTACGAATTGCGCTCTCCCCAATCTTCACAGCCTGCAGTGTGTTCGAGTACCGTCCCCGTAAAAGACCGAGCGCATCCGCGTTGAACCAATTCCAGTGCCGTGTGATGAGCGTTAGACCATCATAATAATGTGGCGAGTAAGCAGCACGTCCTTTAAGTACATCGTCCCCATCTAACTTCGGTGGGGGTGCGAATACCGGTGGCTGCACGAATAATATTGCCTCTGGGTGTGCGCGTCGTATTCGTGCAGCAAATCGCAGGAAGTGTGGTCGCCAATAATCGAATATAAACTCCACAGGCTCGCCAGTGGAAGGAACGTAGCGGAAGTAATCTTCCCGTAGTATGAAACCTGTCTCAATATCCCACACGCCATGCTGTGCCCAGAGACACGACCCAAGCTTCCACCGCGAGACATCGCGCTTCCAGCCCCAACGCTCGTGGACACCGTCCTCCGTCTCTATTGACGGCTCTGCCCATATTTTGACGCCTTTTGGGTCGATAGTTACTGAGCCGTCGCGTGAGGGCCCGAACGAACCGAATGACCAGTTCTCAACAGTTTGTGCTTGGCCCATGCCAAGCCGCATGGACTGTGCGGGTGTAGGATATGAGCCCTTTTTGAGTGTCGAACCCTGGCGTGTTGGGGGTATAGAGAGGGTATCCCATCCACATAGACCCTCAAAGGGCTCGTTGAGACTGTCCCACCCAATAACGCAATCGTCGAGGAGGTCACCTGCATCACGTATTCGATCTGCGAGAACACCGAAAGCTTCGATGTAATGCTCTTGTAGGTAGTCTTGAATATTTTTATCGTCGATGACGCAGTGAGGTGCAAAATCGCGGCCGGCGAAGAAGAGGGTGAAGAGGGTTTGGGAAAGTAAGCGACCGTAATTGGTTGACCAGATCATAGCGGGAAGGGTGGCGGGGTCGGCTATATGTGCTAGGGGGTATTCACAGTGGATAATGGCGGATTGGGTGGCTGTGAGGTTTCGTGGATTGATTCCGCATGCCGTGAGAGTCCAGAAAGGAGCGCCTGAGCCGCCAGAGAAACGCGACCACTACAAAAAAAATTGTCAGGGTTGGTTGGAAAAGGAGACATATTTAGAACAGCGAAACAAGAGTTTCAACACGATGGGAACTATGACAACTGGAGTCCTCGCCACGTCACAGGAATGAAGACAAACGAGACAAAGACTGCGAGCAGTTGTCTTCGCCTATGTCAGGTCTATTCCTCGGACGAAGGAAATAGGAGAGAGCGGTCTGAACCGACGTCGATAGCCAACAACTTTCCATTCATCCAGCAAGTTTTACAATGGAAACTCGGGACATTGATTTGACTCACAATATCTTGGTGTGGGTCCATATAGACCTTGAAGCCATACGCCTTGCATTTACGCAAGACACGAATAATATAGTCTATGAATTCATAATCATATTTGCCCCTACAGAATATCGAGCACAAGTTCATAAATAGAGATAATTACTTACGGTCCTGCATGCTCAAGAGATTCCCAGGTGACAGGGAACCGAAGCATATTGAAACCCCATCCCCGCAAACGTGCCAGATGGACATCCGCCGAACCATCGTCGATGTTGAGGGGTTGGCCGATGAAGCTTTCGGTTCCAGCCTCACCATTCTCCCAAAAACCGTCCAAGATATATGAAGGTTGATCAACAGGAGCTTTCGAGGAACCGGAGAGATTAACGCCGCGCAGAAGCAACGTGCGACCCGCAGTGTCTACAAAGTTGCATGCCGTTGTGTGAATAAAGGAGGAAGAGGTAGGCTTGCCCGTTGCAGGCGACGCTGAGGGTATTCTGGGCATCGTGGTAAACGATGAGCAGCCCTTCTAGAGGTGAGAGGAGACGATAAAGCAAGCTGAGTGGAGCTGCCACAGCGTCGTACGATTCCAAATTATTGCACCTGAGAAAGTCACGTTATCGCTGCGCGGACCGATACCCGAGTCGAGGCTGTGCAGCTTCAACTCAACGCTTCATCGATCTTGCATATGTCTGCCGCGCGCGCCACAAAGTTTTCCGATTGATAAGAAGAAGAAGAAGAGTAGTAAAATGCCGTTATCCATCCACTCAATTCACCAAATTGACATTGGTACTATCAAAACAGAGTGGTGTAAATATTTACTAATCACGACTGCTGATGAAGTACTGAAGTTGAAGCTTTGACTAGGTTATTTTGACCGAAGATCAGACATAATGTTGCTACATATATATTCAGTAATTCCGATTATATGTCGGCGCGGCTCATAATCGATGATCAATTGTGTAGTTGCATTTACAACGGCTACGGCCGACGCGCATCGGAACTTATTGAGACAAATTGTTCATACTAGATACACGACGGACTGGGGGATTTTATTCCGAAATAGATGAAGAATACCCATAATACTCACAGCAGCTCTCTATCCGGGTTTGGGATGGTCGTGCTGTCCCGTTCGCCCACGGGGGCTGCGGGATTTGTGCTTTGTGTATGTCCTGTACGAAGTCCACCGGGAGTTTCCATATGAGATTCCGGAGGGCAGAAAGCCAAGGCCTTGAAAAGACACCTGAGCATCTCAGCAACCGATTCTGCCCAGATGATCTTACATTTTGAAGAGACAAGTCAAAGCGCGGGGTATCCCCGGACTTGGCTAATAGGTGCCGTCCCCGTCGAATGCAGCTCACTTTTGTCAAGCTGCATGACCAAGATACAGGGGTTTCCAGGACGTAATGTCAGCAGGGACAAAATACATCTGATTTCCAGTGGCCATCTCCAGGCAGCTGTTCGGTTACTCGACAATGGTCCAATGATGAGGTAAGAAGAGATGGAGAAGGGTGGGGGGAGGCACCGACTGATCATGATGAAAATGACCCCTACCAGTTCATTCCATTGTCTTGTATACATATACATTTCTATGGTATGGGACATACGAACCTTGATACAATAATCATCTTGATACAATAATTTTATCCTATGTTCTCCTTCTCTTCGTGTTCCTTCGTCTCTTCGCGATCGGTGATTTAGCGACTGTTCGAGCAATTTTGCCTCGTGTCAAAGATAACCCGTAACCGGATAGGCAGTGATCTCATGGATTCTTTGCACTCTTCAAGGACATGGATGGCAAAACATCGGTATTTCTGTTGCTCTGTTTGAAAGATCACATGAGGAAGAGGGGGCCGCCACAGGTCGCAGACTTCCGTGAGGCTGGGGGACGCTCAAGCTCGACAGAAAGTGTCGAACAAACGACGAGAAGTAGAAGTGTGAAATTGCACGAAGCCTGCGTCGTAGAGCAAATGGAGCTTGAGAGTCGTGGAGTTCGAACCATTCAGAGAAGTGGTGTACAATAGAGTACAATAGAGATGATATTGGCTGTGATTATATCAAAGTCTGTTTCCTCCGGAAGCCGTCTAATTTTGGTGAGCAGCAATGGACGGGCGCCGATACATAATGTAACAAGTTACAATAAATCGGCGGACTACATCCTTGAAGGGTAATGCCGTGAAAAAGCATGTACATGAGCTGGTCACCAATTGCAAGGGAAAGCAGCAGTCGAGGCGCTTTGTGCAGGTGCTCTGACATTAGGGAGATACAGCCTTGGTGAAGCATCGTCGTCTCGTCGGACAGATCGCGCCCGGCGTGCGCGGGACCGAACCTTTTGTCACGTGTGTTCCATTTTGGTTCATTGATGGACCGCGCCGGCCCGGACGATCCTCCTATTCCTCTGAACATGATGTTGACTTGAAGCACGCACGTTACGACGCAATACTTATGCGAATGCGAGATGAGCTCAAATACGTGTGGTTTTTACTCTATGTATCTATGTGTTAATCATTTCTAAGTTTTTACAGTGTCAACTCACAGGTGCTAGCAAAGAGTTACCGGATCCTTTTCGGCGTATGTAGATCTGCTAAACTTTTCAACATCACAAGTCAGGAAAATACATACAGGCACGTAGCTAACAATTGGCTATCACTCCACCTGATAGATTGCCGATTTACATGACCTCATTGCAGCGGGTGATGTTGGCGATCCAAAATTTGTTGGGGCACTCGTGACGAATCGCTCAAACCGCCAACAAGACGATACCCACCGATAGCTTGAACTTCTCCCTCTTTGTACTCCACTCCATCAGCCCGCAGTACGTGCGGTAACCCTGCAAATCAAAGGTCGCCACCGTTGTTGAGATCCAGAGGTGGCTTTGGGGACCTTTCGACGAGAGCACAGTTCAGAGGAAGGTCACAAGACTGGGATAATACGGCAAGACTTCGGCGACAATCGTAAAACCGTGGCTTTCTGAGGTTCGTGGACGCATGTTAGGTTCGGAAAAATTGTGACTTCATTTCGACGGAAACTCTTCGGATACATGTTCGCTGGTATGCAAGGCGCCAATCACTTACTTGCTCGCAGTGTCGTACTGATCGTACTCATCTTTATCCAGTAACCCTGTCGGCCTCCATTGGTGTACCAATAACCCCGCCGAGACTTGAGGACGCCAAATTACGCGTTGGAGAGGTACCCCGTATTTTCCCCGCGCTCCAGCATTCGCCTTTCGTATAAATGCTAGCTATGAAATCTGGGGATCCCTCAGTTCGACAACTACCAGCAGTCGAAACATTCCAATCTCCCGATCACTATGTTCCCCAAAGCTGCTCTCACTGCTCTTTCATTCCTCGCCATCGCTGTCTCTGCCCAGCAGGTCGGCACCCTGACGGCTGAGACTCACCCCAAGCTTCCCTGGTACAAGTGTACCAAGGCCGGCGGATGCACCCAACAGAGCAACGGTGCCGTCACCATCGACGCTAACTGGCGCTGGACCCACTCCGCCGCCTCTGGCAGCTACACCAACTGCTATACCGGCAACGCTTGGGACTCCACCCTCTGCCCTGACGACACCACCTGCGCTTCCAACTGCGCTTTGGAAGGTGCTGACTATTCCGGCACCTATGGTGTCACCACCAACGGCGATGCTTTGACCCTCAAGTTCGTCACCCAGTCCGCTCAGAAGAACGTCGGCTCCCGTCTCTACCTCCTCAACTCCGACTCTCAGTACGAGATGTTCAAGCTCGTCGGCCAGGAGTTCACATTCGATGTTGATGTCTCCAACCTTCCTTGCGGTCTTAACGGCGCTCTTTACTTCTCCGAGATGGACGCCGATGGTGGTGTGGCCAAGTACCCTGCTAACAAGGCTGGTGCCAAGTATGGAACTGGCTACTGCGACTCTCAGTGTCCTCGCGATCTCAAGTTCATTGCCGGCCAGGTACGTTATAATGCCTTTTTTCACGGATCATTAGAGCGCTTACTTGAAATCTCTCACAGGCTAACGTCGACGGCTGGACTGGCTCTTCAAACGATGTCAACTCTGGCACTGGCAGCCATGGTGCCTGCTGTAACGAGATGGACATCTGGGAAGCCAACTCCATCTCCGCTGCTGTCACCCCCCATCCTTGCGCTGCCACTGGTCTCCAGATGTGCACGGGTACCGACTGCGGAACCGAAGGCCGCTACGACACCGTCTGCGATCCCGACGGTTGCGACTTCAACTCCTTCCGTATGGGTGACAAGACCTTCTACGGTCCTGGTCTCACCGTCGACACCACCAAGAAGTTCACCGTCGTCACTCAGTTCGTCTCCTCTGACGGCACCACCAGCGGCGACCTCGTCGAGATTCGCCGTCTCTACGTCCAGAACGGCGTCGTCATCCAGAACTCCAAGGTCAACATCCCCGGCATGGACGCCTACGACTCCATCACCGAAGACTTCTGCGATGCCCAGAAGTCTGCTTTCGGCGACCAGACTCAATTTCAGGCCAAGGGTGGTCTCACCCGCATGGGCCAGGCTCTCAAGAATGGAATGGTTCTCGTCTTGAGCGTGTGGGACGACCACGCAGTCAACATGCTCTGGCTCGACTCCAACTATCCCACCGATGCTGACCCCTCCACCCCTGGTATTGCTCGTGGCACTTGCTCCACCAGCTCTGGTACCCCCACCGACGTCGAGAGCAACTCCCCCAACGCCTCCGTTACCTACTCCAACATCCGCTTCGGTGAGATTGGATCGACCTACACTGGCACCGTCACCGGCACCACCTCTGCTGGTAGCTCCACTAGCAAGACTACCACCACCGCCTCTACTACCGCCACTTCCAGCGCTCCCCCTTCGACCGCCACCCAGGTCAAATGGGGTCAATGGTTAGTTTTTCTCCTCTTCTCTTTGCCCGGACTTTGATTAACCGATACTTCACAGCGCGGGTAATGGCTACACTGGCCCCACTGTCTGCACCGCTGGCACCACTTGCACTTACCAAAATGATTATT
The DNA here is from genome assembly GCA_017657315.1 of Termitomyces sp. K1Ag. Classification (NCBI taxonomy): domain Eukaryota; kingdom Fungi; phylum Basidiomycota; class Agaricomycetes; order Agaricales; family Lyophyllaceae; genus Termitomyces; species Termitomyces sp. K1Ag. The sequence goes on from JAGGAR010016168.1 coordinate 11,177, forward strand.
ACTCTCAGTGCCTCTAAGTGTCGGCGTAGGGAATGCTTCGAGCAGCTGAGGGTTTCGTTGACAACGCTCCTTATCTGTACTACTTGTAAAATTGGAATAACCTACCCTACTTCACGTAGTAAATGGTGGTCAATGTATCGTTATTGTTTCTTCTGTTTGAGCAAAAGTAAGATTTTGAATCCGCTGTTTTAGAACCAACGAGAACATCTTCCTCGATCTATTTGGTGACATAGCTGCGCGCATTGGGGAGCTCACGACGCAGGGTAAGCGCCGAGCGGCGCTTACAGCCTTTTCGGAAAGCCTTGTCAGTAGCACTAGATAAAATACAACAAATACAGAAATCAACAACTTGCTTATTACCTCACAGTGAGTTTTCTGACTGATATCAATTCCAAGTCCGGAACATCCTCACTTGCGTTTCCCAACGTGTGGTACTATGGAAGTGTCTTGTTCTAGCGAGGATTTTTAGACTTTGACTCGGAATCGGGGTCCGGTTCCAACGATTGGGATTTACCAAAATTTTCAACGACATTCAGATCGCGAAGTCTTTACGTTCTCAGTATTCAGGCGCTATCCCGATTTACGACGCGAGAGGACTTTATACAGGATTGCTCGGTGCTCTAAAAGGTAAAGCATCAATGCATAATTTCCCCACTGATCAACTAACGTTCCTTTTCTCTTTTTACATCTAAGGCATCAGATACCTTGCTGCTGCCGGAATGACTCTTCATCGCGACATTAGCTCGGGAAACATCCTGCTTGACGATGGAGGAGTCGTCACGGTTGACCCCGAGCCCAACAATAGTCTGCATGTTCCAACTACGGATGGTCAGGTGGCATTGCTCCGGCAAGATTATCTGCCCATAGGTGAGGGAGGTGGACTTCACGACCTCGACATGGCTGGGTTCATGAGCCCTGCCAATGTGGATGACAACCCGGCCGCCCTGCAAAGCGACAATGTATCGGATGATGACTTGATTCAAGGTATGCTTGATGAAATCGATGGGATCGACGTACGTCCTACGCCAGCGAAAAACAATTCCCGTGAATTGACATGAGTCAAGACACAGGTGTTTGCCCCAACACCCGGATTCTTGAAGGATTTTCGTACCGTAAGTGAATGGCATTGACATATGCATGTTTTGGGCTAAATTTTACTGTATATGTTTTAACCGGAGTCGATTACAGGGCACTCCTCCTTACATGTCCACCAGGATTCTCGCTGGGCTTCCGCACACTGTGTACGATGATGTGAGTTAACTGTCCTCATCGACCAGATCATGTTTTAATGCCCGACTTCTAGCTACAAAGCCTATTCTTCGTTCTGTATTCTTCGGCTTTCTTGTTGAAGGGTCCAGTTGAGAATACCTTTCCATCAGCACCCAACGTAACTCTCTCGCCACTGCCCGTGGAATGCTGGTCGTGGGCGGAGGGCCAAACCCATGATATGGAGTCCTTGAAAGACAGCAAATCTGGTTTCTTCAAAAGCGTCCGAACCGGAGTTCCACAAAGATGGCAGCTGACGTTGGCTAAAGCTACCCAAAATTATTGGAAGAAGGATGAAGATGTGACTCGAAGCCACCATCTTCTGTGCAAATTGTGGTATAAACGTTTGTGGAAGCTGCCCGAAATTAGGCAAGGTGACGCACGCGGGTGTGAAGCATTTGCCGAAGACAACATCGACACCGACGTCAATGAGATGATGGATGGCTTTGAGAAGGACATTAAATTAGTGATAAAAAACTGGAAGGTGAGCAAAAACTTCCTCCTGGGGCTTGAAAGACAGGACTAATAGTGTCACAAGCTTTTCCGGTGATGACTAGACTGCTAAGATACTTGATACAAAAATGCTGTCTAACTTTATCGTGCTCGTGTTGATTATATACTATGCGTAGTTGGTGTTGTTGAGTGTCTGGATTCCGTAACAGGGGAAATTAATCTTAGTCTATCCTTGAACCATGATATAATCATTGCCTGGATGATAGATACATGGTTTTTCGTCGATCACCCTGCTATCAGAACTCAGGCTTGCGTGACGCGTGCGTTTCGGAACACTAAGTACTAGTAGGTAAGCTGGGAAATCCGACTCGTACGAGTGTGCTAAGAGGTATTGCACTGATTGCTGGTACGTAGTATATGCCAGACTCAGATCAAAGAGTCATCCTCAGCCTGAGGATTCATTGATACAACCACGGCCACGCTCGCTTCAAGTACGCAGAGAGAAAGTTCTAGGGGTCGCCGATTGAATTTGATTCAATTTCAAGACCTAGATACCGATATTGATACTCGTGGAATGATCCCACACTGTTCACTGAGCACGTCGCTGGAATAAAATATACAAAAGTCATTAAGGATTCGGGAATGATGTAACGATGGGGTGTTCAGCTGGTAAGGGTACCAGAGCTTGAGGTTTGCCTGTCACGGTCCACATCAAGATTAAGAGACCATAGTAACATAGTCAATGTCGAAGAACAAAATAATGTCGGATAAGAGGGATTCTGGATTTGTACTGGGGTGCTGCATGCGAACAGACATAAACTTGAACTTGTGCCCCGGATTTAGTGAGTCAGTTGAATTCCTAGTAAACAGACTGAACCCTTCTTGTGAGTATTCAATCCCGACCCCAATCCCGGAAGATAGGTGGGGAAACAATGTCCTGGGCCTCGTACCCGGGAAGAGGTCGTCCAGCCTCTCGAAGTGCGGGCACACGATGGAGAGGTGTGCGGAGGGGGGTAGGGAGAGGTACAAGAGAAGTCTGTGGATTTTGAAGGGAAACTTGGATGTCAAGTGGAAGCGGTGCAGGGTGGGGAGGGTAAGGGGTCTGTGAAGGTAATCCGAGTCTGTGGGTGTGGGTGTGACATGTTCGAGGTGAATTTCTTCGATACATGGCGAAGCACTAAGTATACTTAGGAGCTGTTCAATAGTAGGCGAGTATCCCGCGGCGAGACCGCGTAGATGTAGATACGTCAGTCCCACGCAGATAGTCCATGGGATGGACACGCTCCATAGTGTGAGCTGACGGAGGGAGGGGAGGTGTGTGGGTCCGGATGGGAAGTCGAGAAGGAAGTTTGAGGCGACTGGGGGTACTTTGAGTGAGAGTATTGTTAGATTCGGGAGGGAGGGGCACGTTGAGAAGAGGTAAGCTATGTCCTCGGGGAAGAGGAGGACGTTGATTGAAGTTATACGATCTAAATGTGGAATGAGCAAGGTCTCATTCGCAATGAACTTCCAGTATAATGAGCTGGAAATGATATGCACAGGCACATTGACAGAACGAATCAAAAACTCGGCCGCGAGACGGTCGTCGCATACGTCAATGTACGACCAGAGCCGGGGGGCGTTGAGGGACATATGGCGCCATTTGCGGCAGACTTGCGTCCATGCGAGAGGGTGTGGTGTCTTTTGCGGGAGAAAAAGCCAAGGGATGCAGAGAGTAAAGACGTGTTCGAGGATTTCTGGAGGGAGAATGGAGATGGGGGTGTACTCGTTTAGTTGGCTCCGGATGGAAGAGAGGGCGGCGATTAGACGCGTTTCTTCGAGGAGGAGGGAGAGATGGGAAGGGTCCATTGTAATTTGTGCGTGATGGGTGGGCTGAGCAGAATGGTATAAGAACTTGGCGAGGCTTGCTTCTGGCTCTAGATGAGATACTCGCCTTTGAGCTTCAGTGTGAACGAGGCGTTTCATTTGCAGCAATTATCCTCGAGGCCGCGGCTAGGAAGGCTCGAAGGCTCATCGACGCAACATCGACGACGTTTGTTAATGAATATCCGCTGATGACATTGTCAATTATAGATGTTCAGTCGACTCAGAATCAGTTAGAACAAGTGATAGACTCAGACACAGGCTTGAACACAGGCAAATACTAGAATAGAAACTAATTCCATGAGAGTGTGCAAGAAGGAATTTTAATCTCCGCTGATGTGTCTCGCGGTCAATGGGATTCATTCAAGTTCAACTTGTTCATACATCGACCTGAAAGTCGCCTCGAAACCCTTATTTTTGTGGTTCGTGTAAGTTAAGATTCAGTGCATTTCATCTACTTCGCTGACTACATATCTTACATCTCTCAGAAAAAGTAATGGGATGTACACTTTACTTGCATCGTTAAAATGCAAATGACCGGAGCTTTGATTTTGGCGGTTAGGATTCATATCTCTTCCAAGCACCGCCATCGATGTCTCATGCTACAGTAGCGTTCAAGTCAGAAACGCAGCTCGTATACAGATCCAGAGAGATATTTCTGCCTTGACTCACAAACTTCTCGAACTTAAAACGCGACATAACTCTTTGAACATCACTGCGCGGTTGCCAGACGAGCTTCTAGCCAGGATCTTCACCTGGAATTTATCTATGCAACTATCGGACATGAACTATGGGTGGTTGAAGGTTGCAGCTGTCTGTGCCTCGTGGCGTCGCATAGCCCTAGCTTGTCCACATCTATGGGGCTTCATTTGTCACGAAGGTACCACTGAATGGTTGACCAAAGTAATACTTCCCCGATCTGGAGCCATCCCACTGCATATCTGGGTAGATATTGGTCCAGACTCAACACGAAAAAGATTTCAAAGCACGCCAGAAGAGATGGAAACAAGGACAGGATGTCTAGAACCTTGGAAGAGATCCACCGGGTTCGGGAGCTCCTCCTGGTATATCAATATTATTCCCAAAAGCAAACATTTCGAGACCTTCTATCTAGTTTAAGCAAGCCGGCTCCAATCTTAGAGTATGTCAAGGTCAAATCGTCATCTGACGAATTGTGTCATCTTCCTGATAACCTTTTCGCTCATACGGCGCCAAAGCTCAGGAAACTCAAACTTCAAAACTGCACAATACCCACAGGTTCCTCCGTAATCTCAGGACTAACAACCCTCAAGCTGGAATATGTCGCTCCTGCAGCAGGCGATATGAGCCTATCTCAGCTCATGACCCTCCTAGGATTAGCCACCAACCTTGAAACACTCAAACTCGTCAGGTCGTGGTTCGCTGAGGATGAGCTAGTGCCATCAAAACCTTACATCGTCCTCTCCCACTTGACTCGCTTCGCGATAGACGACTACACTGGTAATTGCTGTATCCTCCTTTCTTGCATAGCTCGTCCTGCAACCACAC